>RJWT010009012.1:0-25588 GCA_004365215.1 Cuniculus paca
GAGAGAGCAATTGTCTAGGAACCATTTTGGAGTCAGGCAGGATAAGCCCAGGGCCAGGATTGCTGTTGGCTTCTTCTAGCAGTGCCAGGTTGGGGGCAGACCTGCAGAAGTTGCTTGAACTGAGTCCCACTCCTGTGCACGTTCCAGACAACATCGTGTAGGTTCCTAACCAGCTGAGATCTGCAGGCCCTGGCCGGCTCCACTCCCATGAAAACTCCAAGGTCCCTGGTGGGCCGGTACCCAACTCAGTCCAGAAACAGGTGCCCACCATCAGATATCCATAGCCAGCACTGGCTAGAAAAACCAAAGAGTCTCACTTCAGAGAAATTGTAGCCAATGTCAGAAGTGCCTGGGACCTCACTGCCCACGTTTATGGAAGAAACCAAGAGTATGTCAAGATGAGGAAGGAAAAAGCAATCTCTGGCATCCAACCCAAGCAGCACAAGTCCAGGAGAAGTAAACATGGAAGAGATCAGGAGTCACACACCTGAAATGTCTGAAGTGATGTCAACTGAATTAACGAAACTTCATGAGGCTATAAAAGAAATTAGAATAGAAATACTATCCCAGGTAAAAGAAGAAATGAAAAACATAATAAAAGAATTACTAAGCACCTCTAAAGAAGACACAGATAAAAAAAATAGAGGAGCATAAGAAAATGAGGGAAACCATGAATGAACAATATGAGAGAGATTCAGAATGCATGAAACAGATTCAAAGAGATATCCAGGAAATTAAAAACTCCAGTGAAAGCTGGCAAAAACATTTGAAAGAAACTGAAGATAGATTTTCAAACCTTGAAGACAGTTTTGCAGCTTGTGATCATGAAAGGAAAGATCTCTTAAAAATAACAAGGAATCAGGAAGTAACAATTCAACGACTGCAAGACAACTCAAAGAAACATAAGAATTTAAAACGTAGCTGGGTATGGTGGTTCACGCCTGTAATCCCAGCACTCGGGAGGCTGAGACAGGAGGATCATTGCAAGTTTGAGACCAGCCTGGGCTAAAAAGCGAGCTCAAGTCCAGCCTGAACAGCATAGGAAGACCCTGTCTCAAAAAGACAAGGACCGGGGATCTAGTGCAGTGGCCTAAGCACCTACTTGGCAAGTGCAAGGTCATGAGTTCAATCCCTGGTGCCACAAAACAAAACAAAACAAAAAAAGAATTAAAAATGTGAGTGAAAAATCAGGGGTCAAGACAAATGACATCAGGACTCTACAGAAAGCATGTGAAAAGGAAGTGACATTCAAATAAGTGAGGCATATAGAACTCCAGCTAGCCATAACCAAAACAAATCTACACCCAGACATATAATAATCAAGATCCCAGAAATTCAACACAAGAACAGAATATTAAAAGCTGTTAGAGAAAAGAAACAGATCACCTATAAAGGAAAACCCATCAGAATTGCGGCAGACTTCTCAACACAAACCATCAAGTCAAGAAGAGGCTGGAGTGAAGTATTGCAAGTCCTGAAAGAAAACAACTTCCAACCCAGACTGATGTACCCTGCAAAACTTTCTTGCAAAATCAGTGGAGAAACAAGATACTTCCATGACAAAGAACAACTCAAGGAATTTATGACCACCAAACCAACCCTACAAAGAATACTAAACGACATTCTAGAGAGAGATAAAAAGGGCCACAGTCTCAGGAACAACGGCAGAGGGGGACCAGCAAGCGGGGCCTCAACTGAATGGAGAGGAAAAATAGGGAGCCAATGGTAGGAAAATAGCATGGCAGAGACAACGCAGTGCAAGAGGACCATAATTATTAGTGTAGATATTCTCAATGCACCAATAGGAAGAAACACAGGTAGAGTGGATCAGGAGACAGGATCCATCACTATGCTCTCTCTGTACAAGAAACACATCTAACTAGAAAGAAAACTCATAGATTGAAAGTCAAAGGAGAGAGAACAATGCCCTAAGTGACAGGGAGCCAGAAAAAAAAACTGGGGTAACTTACCCATCAACTGCAGAATGGATAAGAAAGACATGGCATTTTATGTGGTGGAAACCTACTCAGCTATAAAGGAAGATAACTTCAAGGCTTTTGTAGGTGGATGGAGGCAACTTGAGATCATGCTTATGGATGAAACTGTTCAGAGTCACATGGGTGAATTTTGTGTTGTCTCCCTAGTATAACAAACTAAAGGAGTTAGTGGGATTCAAAATGCACAATACATATTGGGAAAGTCAAAGGGGAGGAATTATCTAAAAAGGGAAGGAAGTGACCACTGTTAATCTATTATCATGATTTGAAACTCGTATTGTCTTCATTGTTTTGATTAGTTTCGTTTTATTCTGATGTGTTTTATTTTATTATACTTGATAGCATGGACAGCTATTTTAAAGATAACAAAATATATGATTGCAGCCATTGGGGATTTCCAGTTATCTTGTTTAGAAATCCTATATTGCTTTCATTGTTTTGTTTTGACTGATTTTACTCTATTCTGTATTGTTTGATTGTAATATGTCTGAAGGTGTAGGCAACTATTCTGAAGATAACACGAAGCATTATGGTAGCCACTGCCGTTTTACTCGTATCTTGAAGTTCTGTATTGCTTACGTTGTTTTGCTTTGTTTTGTTTTTGTTTTATTGGCTTTATTTGGTTCCTTTTTGTTTGATTTTATTTATCCCTGATGGTATGGGCAGTTATATTGAAGATAACAAGAGGCATTACGGTAGCCATTATTGATTGCCTTTTGCCCTGTTTAGAAGTCATGTACCATGTTCATTGTTTTGTTGTGATTGACTCCATTCTGTTTTGTTTGGTTGTATTCTTTTCAAAATAATAATAATAATAAATTTTTTCATCTGTAATATAGAATTAGTAAGGTCTACCTTGCAAGATTATAGCAAAGGTTAAAGAAGGGGTGGTAGAATCATACTGTGAAATATCATTTCTTAGTTTAGATGAATGAACTATGCTATGTATGCCTACAAGAATAAATCCTGAAAACAATATTGAGTGAAAAAAAGTGAATGTCAAAATGCCTTCATAAGACTATCAAACCGCAGGCCTGGGGTTTAGCTCAGTGGTTTAAGTGCCTGCCTGGCAAGCCCGAGGTTGTGAGTTCAATCCCCAATGCAAAAAAAGACTATCATATCACTTAGGGGTAATCTTAAAACTACAGAATAATTTTTTTTTTTGTGGCACCGGGGATTGAACTCATGATCTTGTGGTCGCCAGGCAGGCGCTTAGGCCGCTCAGCTAGATCCCCGGCCCCAAAATAACTATTTGTGTGGGTTATGTAAACACATAATGATAATCCTGAGAATGTTGGGGTAGGACTCAGAGGTAGAGTGCTTGGCTACTTGCCTACCACGCATGAGGCCCTGCGTTTGAGTCCCAGCACCACACACACATGCAGATACATATACATTGATATATGTGTGTGTATGTATATGCTTGGGGAGGATATATATCAACTACATATGTAGTTATATCTCTGAAAAGGGGAAGAAAGGCATGAAATGATGAAGCTTCAATATAGCTCTATGGGTTTAATTTTAGTAGGATCTGAATTAACCATGATAAATTTAATGTTTGTTACATCTGAGTGGGTTTTATATGACTACTGTATTTGTATCAGTATGATTAGGATATCTCAAAATGTATTAAAAATAAATATACTTCTAAAGTTTAAATTATAAAGCATATATGAAAAATAAAGTAACTAAAAAGTACTGTCAGCTACTATTTTTAGACCATAAGGAGAAAAAATTATAAAAATACCAATGTTATCTGGAAGGCAATAGTAAAGTATCACTGTAATTCTAAAAAGCAGTTTAAACCCCCCAAACATGGACAATAGAGCCCTGGAAACCTAATTTAATTCACAAGTCACTTTTGTGCAAGATACTGTTAGGAACTTCTGTGACAGATACAAAAGTGAGGAAAATAAAGTCAATTTCAAATAATCTACAACTTGTGAATATAGAAAGGATATGATAATCACCCAGAAAATTAAAACACAGCAAAATCTAATGAATGCCATGGAGATATATATGTAAACAGCAGGCACTGGGATAATAAAAGAGGAAGAGATTGTATTTACTCCAATGGAAAGAGGTAGTGAATGAGGATGGGGTTCAAGGAGAAAATGTTACCATATCTGAGCTGGGACCTGAAGGACAAGCAGGATTCAAAAAGACAAATATTAGGGGATGGGAATACATTCTAAGTAGGAGAGTCAGTGTGAGCAATATGCATCTAGAAGGAGGAATTAGTGAGACATATTGGCACACATTTGTAATCCCAGCTCTGTGGGAGGATGAGGGAGGATTGCGAGTTTGAGACCAGACTGGGGAATTTTACAAGAACCTGTCTCAAAAAGAAAAAAAAAAAAAAGAAAGAAAAGGGGTGGAGATGTGGCACAGTGCTCCCTAGATTTAAGTCCTGGTACAGCAAAAGAAAAGGGGGCGGGGGTGGCTGGTTCAGTTTGGCTGGTGTTAGGGAGGTAACAATATTCTGTTTGAGATATTCATACTTCAGTGCATAACGGAGAGGTACTGGAAGATTTTATATTAAAAATTTGAATTTTGTAGAAGTTGTAGGACAGAATAAAAGGAGGTAGCAGTTCATTTAGAGAAATAAACATCTTTAGCAGTATAGCAATTAGTGAGCAATTAATGTCAAAGCACCCAGCATTCCTGCATATCCTCGTCCAAGTACCAATGGATTTTGTCCTCTGCCAAACTTTTTGAGAGAGTTTTTCATACATTTTGGTGTTATTTTTTTCATATTCCACTCAACCCTAAACCTATGCTATATGCTCTGTCCTATTCCCCAGTCCCTGACTTAATTGCTTCTCGCCAGAGCCACCAGTGACTTTCATATAGCTAAATTCAAATGATGTGGATTTCCTTTCTTGGCTTCTCAACAGCATTTGACAGTGTAGAGCACTGTCTTCTTGGAGTGCTTGATTTTTTTTTCCTGCAATACTATCTTGTTAGCAATACTTCCATTACCATTTCCTTAACTGTGGTAGGCATTCTTCAGGATTCTAGCTTCAGTTTCTGTCCTTTCCTCCTCCCACTGGTTGGACAGAATCCATTAGTACTACCACTGTCTATACCCCAGCCTCATTTTTATCCTTGGGTGACCTTTTTTCACTCTCAATGATTCAATTAACTTTTCATCTTTTCATCACTCCAAAGGTCATTGCTTTTATCTCTTTCTAAGTTTATATTTCATATTCTTACCCTTCTACTGAGGTTTTCCTCTCAAATGTTTTCTGGCATTTCATTTTTTAAACTTCTATTTCAAGAATTTTCAAACCTATACGAAAGTAAACAAATCGTAGGACTCTCTTACGTCTATCACCAATCGGCAATTCTCAGTATATGGTCAGTTTTTGATTTATCTATAATCGCTCCTTTGATATCTCCTCTCTACAAATGGATCACTTTAAGGAAAATCCCAGAAATCAGCCCAATTTATCTTTAAATATTTCAGTTTGTATCTCAAAAAGATAAGGACTCAGTTCTGGCCCCTAAATATCAAATCTATCCACCTTCTTTCACACCCCACTCCCACTATTCTGCTTGAAGAGCCTCATCACCTTGTGTGTATGTTACTGTAACTGCATCCAGCTTGCCTGTCTTCCTTTACGCTGGTTTTCTCTCCAACCCATTCTTCACACTGCACTCTCCCAACACCCCTCCCCCTAGACCCCTGCCTATGCTAAGCAAACACTCTAGCACTCATCTGCATCCCCGTCTCTCTTTATTTTTGTGACAGGGTCTGGCTAACTTGCCCAGCTTGGCCTTGGACCTGCAACCCTCCTAACTCAGACTCCATACAGCTGGGATTACAGGTGTGTTCCACCACACTCAATTCTTTTTCTCATCACTGGTTTTGTTGATATTTTTAAAATGTGCACCTTATTGTGTGTGTCTTATTAGCTGTATATATTTAATACTACAGTTTAATGTGCATAATATAAATCTGGACATAATTCAGTTGTTAATTGGTTCCTATGTTCTCAGCCCTCCTTTTATCGTTTGGGGTGATGGAGAGTGTAGAGAAGGCTGGAGCAGGAAGCAAAGAAAGTGGTATAAAAGTGTCCCAGCGTCTTTGGTATCCTAGATCAAGTTGACAAAGAGGCAACAAGCAACGCTAAGGAAATTCCAGTGAGCCGTGTGTAGAATTGTCCCCATTAATGATAACTATTGCCCAAAATCACCAGTAGGTGGCACCACATCCCTGATGAGACAAAGATGGACTAGGTTTTTTGCCAGATGCCAAGGGCAGGTGGGCTGCTTGAGTAAGTTCATTCTAAAAAGTTGTTTGCCTTCATTTATGGCATTATGTCAGTTGGGATTTTACCTTCTAATGCATATGATAAAGAACATAGTAAAATATAAATCTTAAAGAATGAGATACAAAGTTTTGCAAATTTTTTCTAGATTTGAATGGACTTTAATGGAAACCTCCTTGGTATACACACGTGCACACACACACACACACACTCAATAATTTGTTTTTAATGAGCCTCTATTTGATGCTGATATTGTCTGGAGTTATTTCACACAGCAGATAGTGAAGCGTCTTCAAAACCAAATGTGATTATGCCAGTCCCCTTCTTTGATAGCTGGGTTATGTATTAAATGTCAAACATAGATTAAAGTTAAAAGATGGGCGCGGGTCTGTTGGTTTTCGTTGAGTAAAGCCTCAAATGGTGGACAACATAACTATCAGCCAACATTCTGATAATTAGTAAAACAAATGATCCAATACAACCAAACTGCACTACTGCATTGGTTCTATTTAATAGAGAACACTACAAAATATCCAGTATAAAATGGGCACTAACCTGGGTATGATGGTGCACACCTGTAATTTCATCACTCTGGAAAGCTGAGGCAGGAGGATCTGGAGTTCAAGCCTGGTCTGGGTGATTTAACAACTTATCAAGACCCTATCTCAAAATAAAAATCTTAGAAATGACTGAGGGTGTAGCTCAGTGTGTAAGACCCTGGGTTTAATTCTCAGGAACACACACACACACACACACACACACACACACACACATTAGTTCTCATGGAGTAATATTATACTATTTAAGAAAGGTAAAATAAAACAATTTCCCCCATCCATGTGGCATTTTCACGTGTAATAAAACTCTGTTACAGAACTAGGACCTCACTGAACTTGGAGACAATTCAGAAATAACAACGTGGGCCACTTCCCATGCATCTAGGTCAGTTTTTTCTCAGTAATGAATTATCATCATTTACATTACTAAGTCCTGAAAAAAAGACCCTAAGATTATATAAAAAGTACCAGAATAGTAATGATTCCTTGCACTTGGAATCATTATTTTTACTTCTTGCAAAATACTTTCATCCGCTATCTTCCTCCAAGGAGCTCTGGAAGCAAACAAAGCACAAAAAGAAAAGTTTCGGAGTTCTCAAACTCGAGCATGCATCATAATTACCTGCAAGACTCCTTTAAAACAGTTTCTCAAAATCATTCCCAGAGATTCTAACTTAATAAGAAAATTCAAAAATTCTCATTTTTTTCAAATGAGCTCCAAACTGATGCCACAGGTTACTGATCACTTTGAGTCAGCAATGTTTCAGAGTAGTGGCTCGTAACCCTGGTACACATTAAAATTATGTGGGAGGGAAGGTTTTTAAAAAGCATCTGGTCAGAGATTCTGCTTTCACCAGTTCGGGTCAGGGCATTTATATTATTTATAGGCATTTCTCTACTTACCAGCAAGTTCAAGTAGCTCCTCACAGGTCTGTGGATCATTTTGAATTTTTCTATAAAAATTACCTGTTTGGAACTTTATCAGTTTTAATATGGTTGTGTCTTTTTAAAATAACATTTTAATATATTATGGTTGTTAACTCTTCTCTGATTTATTATCTGAGAATACTTATTTTTTTTTTTTGAGAATACTTATTCTTCACTAAATGGCTCTTGTCATAGAGGCATTTTAATTTGTATTATATCACAATTTGATTATGTCACATCTGTCCATCTTCCCCTTTATGGCTTCTGCGTTTTGAGTTTTGCTTAGGAAAACTAACCACAAAGGTTAAAAATGTTCTCCACACTTTTTAGTAAGATTTCGCACTTCAGATTTCTAGCATTAGTTTTTTTATTTATCTACAGATCACTGTTGAATAAACAAATTGCTTCCCAACTGTATAGTGTAGAAATTGGGATTGAAGCTCCTTCTGCTAGTTTAAGAATAAAGAGTTTTAGGACTGGCAGTGTAGCTCGGTAGTGGAACACTTGCCTAACGTGCGACGCTTTGAGCTCAACTCCTACTACTGAGAAAAAGGGAATAAAGGGGCTTTTAAAGGGACATATATAATATGAGGGAACTTTGGGATCTGTATACTTTGTCATGAGTATTCAAGAGTATTCTCAAATTACCTGTAAAGAAGGCAGCTGCTAACACTGAAAGGATTAAGAAGCTGCAAAATTAAGATTCTGCGTTGTGTTTGTCTCTCTACAATTCAAATTTGAATCAAGGTCTTACATGACTTAGTGGAACCTAAATCATATTTGGAAGCCTAGCTACAAGTAAATGTGAGAAATACTGGTTTTGGCTTTCTAGGACGGCACCTGAGAGTTGAGCAACCCATTCATGATATCTTTTTAATGTATCACTGACTAGTCCATCGTTTTCTTATTATTTTGAAATGTTATCATTTTTACAAGCTAAATATATCATAATTGAAAATATATTTGGGGACAATCTGTAACCTCTGCCAGACTCTATACCTCTATTTAATAATTTGCCATCTGTTTCTGTTAATGTTAACATGGTTTTATTATTTTTTTCAAATGAGGATGTGTAACATGTAGATAATCTAATAAACTGTCTGGCTCATCCTTCTAGCTCCTAAAGCCATTTTTTTTCTGCCACTCTCTACTTGGCTGACTTAGTTCTAAGATAATTGCTCGCTTTGATTTTCCACATGATAACCTGTATCTATTCTGAAACCTAGATCGTTCATTTAGTTTTTATTTTCAGTCAACATAATTTAAATATATTATGGATATTAACCTTTCCCAAATATATAGTTAATTTTTTGTACATACTACATCTTCTCATGTTTTTATAAAAATACTAATTACAGTTTTCAAATTTCTTCTTCTGATTGTTCTCTAGCTCTGTTTTCTTTAATAAGATTAATAGTTGTAGAAATCGTGCCTCTCTCATGATGATTTTTTTCCCTAGTGTGTGATAAGTGTGTTAGTTATCTGTTCAACTTTTGTATTTTAGAATTGTTGTTCACTTTGCTTTTTATTGACTTTACTCTTGGCTGGTTTGGGTGAGGAGCAGCACTGGAGATGCTGATAAAGTCTCCTGGAGGTGTGGGAAGATTCGCATTCTTCCTGTCAGTTTTCAGCTTCTTGGGCCATCAGTTGGGGAGAAAGGCATTAGAGAGAGGAATTGGCTAGCCAGCTGTCTAAATCTCTTTTCAATGTCTCCCCCCGATCAATGTTTTAGAGGCTTCTTCCCCTACTTTTTGATCCATTAACTGCCAGTTTGCACACACAGGCCCCCACTGTGTTTTAGCTGCCGTCTCCACACGACTTGAGCAGACTTTTTCTTCCTTTTTCTTTTCTCTCTCCCCTCTTTCCTCCTTCCTTCCCTTTGTGTATTTCTGTCTTTCATGCAGGGAGACTTTAACCTAGGGGTTTGTAATACTAAGTTTGTAATGTACCACTGAGCACAACCCCAGCTCCCAATCTTGTTTGATGTAATCTATGTGCAACCTTTTCTCAACATTACTCATTTGTTGGTAGAAACTTTTCCTGTTTCCCTAGGATATCTTTAACTCAAAAAAATCTCCTTATCATTTCCTAGAATTTTAGTTGATGGGTATGGTGTGGGTGTGTGCTTGATTGGCTATTTTCATCCAATCTCTATTAAATAGTGTATGTGTGTGTGCGTGTGTGTTACACACAGAGAGATTGTATTTTTATGCCTTATTTCTCTGGTTATTTTTTCTTCTCTGAATTGTTTTTAAAAAGGAACAATTATCAAAAAACCAGCGTTGAGCTGAATCTAAATCTTAGCCTTTTTCATATCTGTATATATTCTCTACTTTATTCTGGAAAAAACTAAATATGTTTGCATCATACTTTCTGGTGTTACTCAAAATACATTTAATTTTCCCGAAATAGAAAGTAAAATTGGTGCCCACAGGTAGCAGCTGGTTTTAGGAATAGGGTCACAGTTGGGTGGCTGTAGAATGTTGTGGTTATAAGCATTTTACACACTATCATGCTCTGGGGAATCAACACTAGCCACATTCACAGAGACATATAATCTGGAACACCTATTACTTTCCTTTATTCTGAGAGAGACAATTACAGGGACTGGTATTGTGGTTAATAACACAAATTTGGAGTTGAATTTGAGTTGGAATGTTGGTTCCATTATTTACTGTCTTTGTTACATAATATTTCTGAATCTCTACTTTTGTCCTTGTGACTATTAAGTGAAATAAAGTGAACTTCTGGGTAAAAGAGTTTGAACATAAAATATAGAATAAATGCTAGTAATGATGGTGATGATCACTAGAGTTCTGCTCGTTGTGGTAACCTTCCTAATATCAGTGAGCCAGAGAAAATAAATTTACAATGCAGGTAGATTCGGGGAAGTGTGGAATCAGCAAAAAATGTCTTTTCTTTTTTTTGTCACCAGGGATTGAACTCAGAACCTTGTGCTTGCCAGGCAGGTGCTTAGGCCGCTGAGCTAGATCCCCAGACCTTGTGTTTTTGAGACAGGGTCTCACTATGCCATTCAGGCTGGCCTTGAGCTCACTTTGTAGCCCAGGCTGGTCTTGATCTCACAGCGATCTGCCTGTCTCAGCCTCCCGAGTGCTGGGATTACAGGCATGAGCCACCACGCCCAACTCAAAAATTGTCTTTATATAAAAGACAGTTTTATTTAATTGCCTTTGGTTTTTATTCCATTAGTCTTTATTTAGATGTGTTATGAGAAAAATAATTAACATTTATAGTTCAGTTTCTCACCTAGCAGATAATTTCATAGGGCTGTCCTAGATATTCCATAAGAAAACACCGCAGAGTGCTTAAAGTGGTGTCTGATGCCTATTAGGAGCTCAATAACACTTATTATTGTTATTAATATTTACTCAGGCCTTCAAGGATCCAGGAAATCGTCCATTTCAGCTTTAGTTGGTAAAGTTAATTCCGTAAACCAATAGTTGAAATATATGATTGGACGTAATTCATGTGTTAAATATTTACAATTGGGACTAATCTAGAAAAACTGGAACACATAATTCTTATAACTACAGTGTATACTGGGGCCACAAAATATGGTAAGTATCTCTTTGTGGAATTTTCCTACCTGAAGCCTTTACTTCAAATGTTTTCAAATGATTCCTCTTTGATTTATCAGTGGGACTTGTCTTATCAAATAATATCTCATAAGATACTCTACTATGAAAGTAATATTATGTGGCTGGGCTGAAGTCCTTGACAGAACGAAATTCATGGCTCCTGGAAACAGCTGGAAAGCCTTATTTCCCATTTGAAGTAATACAGTCAGTTGAATGGATAAAAATTTTCTTCATAATTATGCAATAGTTGTTTTTTTTTGTTGTCCATTTTTAATGATACACTATTTTAGATTTGGTAGATATTTTTGGGAAACACTAGTTTTGTCATCAATTATTAGAAGTCAGATCTTGGGGCTAGTAATACAGATGGTTGCTACAGACACTTAATAGTAATTATCTTTAGCTTCCTCTACAGAGGGTGACTTTTTATTTTGCCTTTCTGCCAAGTCAAGTTTTACCACATATATATATATTTTTTTTTCTTTGGTGGCATCGGGGATTGAACTCACAACCTTGCACCTGCCAGGCAGGAGCTTAGGCCACTGAGCTAAATCCCCAGCCCATAATTTTACCATATTTTGAGTTTTCATTTCCTCATGAACTTGCCTTATCAACAGATCATAAGTGTACTTGAAATGTTTTCTTTCCAACTCTACTGGGGAATAATTTATACAAAAGAAATGTCATATAGTTAAAGAGCACATCTGTATACATCTGTGATAATCATCACTGTAATCAAGAAAGAGAAAATTTCCATTACCCCCAAAGATTTTTACTCCTTTGCAGCTCATTCGTTTCCACCTCTGGTTCCAGGAAATTATTGATTTGCCTTTTGTCAGTGTATCTTAGATTTCATATAAATTGAATCAGATTACAGTTGTATGTATTTTGTCTCTGGCTTCTCCAGTTCAGCATAATGATTTTGAGATTTATCCGTGTTGAAGCCTGTTTGGTTCCCTCTGTTTTTATCACCGAGTGGTATTTCCTTGTATAAATGTACTACAGTTCGTTTCTTCACTCAATTGCTTGATGGACAGAGTTTTTTCCAGATTGGGGCTGTTGTGAAAGGTTGCTACTATGAACATTTGTGTTGAAGTCTTTGTGTGAACACGTTTTAATTTCTCTTGCATACTATACGTATGTTTTTTGGGTGAGGATTCTGTGAATTGAACTGGGTATTTGTATTTGTACTTGCCAGGCCGGCGCTGCACTGCTGAGCTATATCTCCCGCCCTCATCCAATCCTTTGGACTTCTTAATTTCAAACTTCTCCTTTTTTCCTCCAGGCCTATTGCTGCCACCCCCAGGGGTTGCCGGGGTGCCCATTCTGCATCAGGTATTGTGCTAAGTGCTGGGGGGGGGCACACTGGAGTTGGATGTGAATTGAGCTAGGGGACACAGGGATTGATTATGCTCCAAAGTTTGTGAGAACTCTTGGAGCTGCATTCCACTCGGTTGACTCACAGAAGAAATAGCCCACCTTTGTTTGAGTGTAGGCTTTAGTTATTTATTTGCTTTAAGCAGGTGTGACCGTTAAAACAAGAGGAAGTATTATGTGTAATCTCAAATGGGGTGCGGGTGGGACAGAAATCTTTTTCTTCAATAATAGATGCCTTTCCTTTTCACCTGTGATGTTCAGAGTGTGGTACTCCAACTACATAGCACCCCTGAGAACACACTACAAGTTCCAGCTGTCGCACCTCACTCCAGACTTCCCGAATCTGATACTCCAGGTGTGGGATCTATTTTAAGGAGCCTTCCAGGAGATTCCAACCCACACCAAAGTTTGAAGGCCAAGGGTGTAGATGGTTATCTTAAAGCTTGGTGAATTGTAGACGGCGGAGATAACGTTGCCATAGCACCCGTCCGTCTCTTCTCCCCGCCTCTGCCCCCAGCACCAGCAACTCAGCGGAAAGGCAGGCTTTCGGCTCCGCGTCTTGCAGGAGCAGCAGCCAAAATCCGGAAAGTGGAATACGAGTTTGCGGCCGGGGTGCAGGCTGGGCATGCGCAGTGGCGCGAGCGCGGCGGCTGGGCGAGAGTGGAGAGGCGGCTGCAGAGTCAAGCGACCCGTGCCTGGATCCGCGTCCGGAGCCGCAGGACCGCGGAGCAGGTACCCGGCGAGGGGATGCGGGAGTGGAACCCGAAGAGAAGGCTGGACAGACAAAGGATAGTAATGCATTATTTTGGGGCGCAGGCGGCTAGGGACAGCGTCCAGGGTGGCTCGCTAGCCGGAGTCCAGTGCGGGCCAGCGCACTCCTGCGCAGGCTGAGCTGCGAGGGCGTCCGCAGGTGTTATTCTGCCCGAACGGTGTCCATGAGAACTGCATTACGATCGCTGCACCAAGAAAGGCATTTTGTGAAGTTACCTGTTTAAAGTTTGGTGGCTGCCGGAGAAGGTTTCTGATCCGGTCTGTTTGGCTTCAATTTTGTGACTTACTTGTCTTTGGCCTTTTGGTGCATAGGATCAATAAGATCAGAATGAAATCGCATCCGTGCTTGCTGGATTTGCTGCCTTTCTTGGAGCGTAGGGACCTCTGGATGCGGTATAAGAAATACCAAGTTTCAGCGAATTTCAGTGCCAAAAACTTTCCGCGTTTTGACTTCATTTTCAAATACGGACTTTGCCAAAAACTTTTTTTTTTAATTTCCCCTTACCTTTTAACATTACCCCCCCCCCTACTGTTAAAAGAGATTTTTTACATGAGTTATCAGGACTCTCGCCGTTACCCCTTTGTTTACTCTGCCACGTTTGGTGGTTTATATGGAGATAATTTACTCCTGGGCTGCAGTATTGGACACATTTGTCATAGGCTAAGGTTGTGCTGCACAGATTTCGTGGAGAACCTGTGAACGAACCATAAGCAAAATTGCAGGCCAGGAGGAGCACCCCGAACTTCGTTTAGGTGCCACAACCCCCGCTTCCTTGTAATCGGCTCCTCTTACTTTAAATTGAATTCTATAGTGAAATTCTATAGGAAAGTGTTAAATTTGTGACGGGGAAGCATACCTAATAATAGTAAATTTAGGAAAAAGAACATTCTTAGTTCAGAAAGAGACATATATAGAAAGGGAATACACCCCCCTCCCAACATGGCCCCATGATGAATGTTTTAATGGCAGAAATAATATACAGTTGGTCCAGTTTGGTACTGTAGGGACCTTTGAGGTCAGCCAGTTCAATTGCTTCAGTTTACAAATGAGAAAACTGAGAACAGTGAGGTTAGATGACTTGCTGCAGCTACCCAAACCCCTCCTTGGCAAAGCTGGGCCTGGGAACTAGATTTTCTCATTTCAGGGATCTTTGTATTCTTCCCCCCATACTCTTAGCATTTGGTTAGATTATTGAAATTTCTATTCCACTGTCTTTATCTTTTGTAGTCTAGTTAAAGCAGAAAATTCACTGTTTCTTTTGCTGAGCTTCTTTCAAAAAGGACCTGGTCACTCAAGCCCCACCTGCCAGTTTGCTGGTCTTGAAACCAAATCACCCTCCTTCCTTGCCTGGAATGCCTGTTTGCTTCCCTCTATGGAAGTACTGCCCGCGCTGCAAGGTTTAACATGCTCGTGTGACCTCTCCCTGGAAACCTTCCTTGACTGCTGCAGTGAGAAGCAGCTGTCCCTCTTTACAACTCTGTAGCAGTCATTGCTGTTGTCTGCCCAGCTGGGATCTACTTTGAGTGTAGCATCCTCAAGTATATTTTAGCACATATCCCGGTTTTCTGGCTAGAAAATTGTTAGATTGTGTAAATTCTTAAAGGTAAAGCCCATGATGTAAACATTCCACCCAGTACTAAATACAAGATAGGTTCTTGGCCACTGTGTGGGAGGGAAGGAAGTAGAGTATGGGTAGTTGCCTAAGGAGGCTCCATGAAGATGTTCTGTAATAAGGGAGAAGCTTACAGCTGTAGCAAGAGAGCAGCAAAGTCACATCAGCCAAACAGAGTAATTCTGTCAATCTTGTGTTTTGATAAGAGATCATAGATTAGTTTGGGGGGGGTGCTGGAGACAGGGTTAACAATATAAATAGGGGACAGTTGTCCAGGGCACAGATTAAGTGTGCAACTCATAAATGCAGAGTGGAGAGCACAGATTTAAAAAATGATGTAGAGGAAAAAGCATTTTGTGAAAGAATAGATGGAGAGAAGAAAAGATGTGTTGAAAATTACTTGGGCTCAGACTTGGAGTGTACTGATGGGTTTATAATATTCCTTATACAAGCACCTTGAATTGGGAGATTACCTCTTTTTGGTTTCTTTTAGTTATTGATGTTACTGTCTCATTTCGCGTTCTAGATGATAAGCTCTTTGAGGGAAGATCTTTACACTGTGATCCTTATAGCATCAGGCACCCTGCTGTGCATTATTACACTCTCAATAGTTATTCTATGAAGGAAGGAATATTGGCCTGGGGAGGGCAGGCAGATCTTAGAGCTATCCAGACCTTGCCCTTCTTGTAGAGGCACTGAGATATGCTTAACTAAGTTGTTTAGTGGCATAGGCAGAGACTCTGTTCAAGTTTCTTCATTACTATACTCATTAACCTTTATTGTTCAAAGTTATTGGTCCCAAGATTAATTTGAGTTGGCAGCAGGATACTCCAGTTCAAAAGGTCCTGTGGATTGAGAGCCCTCTGAGAGTAATCAAAAGGGGAAAATTAGGTGACCGATGAGAGAATGTCTTTGTCACTAGAAGAGATGAGATGCAAAGAATGACTGGAAAATTCAGACTTGAGTAGATAGAAGCTGGCGTGTGCATGCAAGCATGATTGCGAGTATGTGAGTGTGGTTGGTGACCTGGGAATCTGCAGCTGGGAGAACTGAGGAAGAGTCTGGAAAAGTAATGTGAGATTAGCTAGTAATTTTTTTTTTTTTTTTTTGCGGCACTGGGGATTGAACTCACGACCTCGTGCTTGCCAGGCAGGCGCTTAGGCTGCTGAGCTAGATCCCCGGCCCTAGATTAGCTTATCAGAGGCAGAAGATACACGTTGGCCCAAAGTCCTTGGGCAGAGAGTTTACTGAGGACATTCTGCATATTGGAAGGTGATGAGCCACGGATTGGAGAGAGTCGTACTGAAGGGTAATGCTTATAACCCAGTAAGAGTGGAGGGAGGGAATTGTAATCAAATTGCCCTAGAAAAATAAGACAGAAGGCAGTGCTCTGATCCCAAACTCTTGTGTTTTGGAATATTTGTTTTTCTGGAACAGATGTTGCAAATAGGCATTTTGCAAATCAAAAAGTAGCACGTGGCATCGAGGGAGCTGTTGGATGGCACATCCTTTCAGTTGACACTCACACCTGATTGACTACTGCCTTCATTTTTCACAAGCAGTTATGCCTGTACTTATAAAAGTGTTAAAGAGAAAGATAGAGAGAGAGAGAGCAAGAGATAACAGTTGAGGGAACAGACCGAAAGAGCATGACATGGTTGGCAATAGGGAAAGGGAGGGTTGGCCTGATTGACAAGAGATTATCTTTTTAAAATCCTGACATTAGTGAAAATTGAGTAGACAAATGCAAAATCATGCATTTTGTTGAAATTCTTGTCTTATATACTGTACTTTAAAGTGTCCAGATTTTAAGCCAGATGTAGTGGCACATGCCTGTAATCCCAGCACTTGGGAGGCTGAAGCAGGAGGATCATTGCCAGCTCATGGTCAGCCTGAGCTACTATGATTTCAAGCCTAGCTTGAACTATATATCAAGACCCTGTCTCAAAAAAAAAAAAGGTGTTCATATTTTAAACCCTAGAGTTTGCCATGGCCTTGTTAAAATGACAATGTTATATAACTTTCCCAAGAAGTAAAGATAGTAATACTGCAATAGTAACTAGTTTTATGGAGTGTTTTCCATTGATCAGACAGTGTACTAAATGTTTTACAAGCAGTGTTTCATTTCATCTTTATAAACCATCCTATGAAGTAGGTGCAATCATTACCCTCATCTTCTAGATGAGAAAACTGAAGCTTAGGAGATAAAATCATCTGAGGTCAAATGGTTGATACGTGTTTGAGCTGAGATTTGACCCTAGGATTGCCTGACTTCAGGCCCTGAGAGCTCAAACAATCAAATATCTTTTTCTGGGTCACTCTACCAGATGCTTAAAGTGACCATAAGTTTTAGATGGTGAAATTTTCAACATTCTCTTAAGGCAGAAATTTCCAACATTCTTTAATCTGAGAGGCAGAACAACAGTGATGAACGACTCTTTAAAAATTCCAGTTAGTCTTTATCTCCTTTTCCTTTGAAGCATTCTCAGTGACAAAGATAGTCTTTTACCATGAAGCTATTTCTGATCTGCCCCACTCTCTCTCAGAGTGGAGCTGGGTTAGGCGCAGCGTGGGTTGGTGGTGATCAGTGAGGTGCTTGAGGATTGGGGGTGGGAAGCTCACCTTCTATAGGAGCATGGGATTCAACGGTTAGGACATTTTTCCCCCCGGAGGTGTTGTAATTTTTTGCTGGAATCTCCGGGAATATCTGTGAGTTCTGAACCCTGAACTATAGTCACAGCCCCTCAGGGAGGATCCACACCTGAATACGTTCTCCAAGAATTTGAAAGGTTAGAGTGTTCCGAAGTCATTGTGGTCTAGTTGGAGGTAGGCACAGATACCTCAAGGACAGCATCAGGTCAGAGACATAATTTAGAGGTCTTTCTGGCAGGCCCTAGCTTTGACCACTGGACTGATCCGTCAGGTGGGCTGTGAGAAAACGTGCTCCCCTTTCTCCTCCTGATGAACATAATTACACAGGGAGCTGACCCTCTCCTTGAAGTTTCAAAAAGGAACCCAGATGAGCATGTCCCTTCCTCTTCTGTGCTGCCTGAGCTCTTTACCTTGCCTGGTTCTGCTTCACCTTCCCCTGAGTGGTTCTGCATGTTCTCAGGGCCTGTGCTCTGGGTATGAAAGGAGGCACCAGGGACTTCTGGCCTCTGCATTTATTCATTTCAACAGCCAAAAACTCAGTATGCTTTCCAATCCAAATCAACGTTTCGCCGTGGGGTAAAAATCAAGGAGAGAGAGATCTTTATGCTGCATATAGGTTTATTATAAGATAATTATTTTTTTGTTGTTGTAGTTGTTCGGGAAAGGGTCTTAGTAGGTAATTCAGGCTGGCTTGAACTCATTGTGGTCCTCCTGCCTCAGCCTCCCAAGTACTGGGATTATAGGCATGTGCCACCACATCTGGCTAAAACGTAATTAATTTTCTTGCTGGAAACTTTGCTACAATATAAGGTCACATGGGATATGGGGCTGTGCCAACTTTGATAATCGTAGTTATTTTCAGTACTGCTCTGTCTGGAAGTGCATACTTGCCATTGTGTGTGTGTGTGTGTGTGTGTGTGTGTGTGTGTGTGTATAACATGTAGCTTGGCTTCTGAAAAAGCAAGTTTTTTTTTTTTACTATATTGGGGGCACAGAAAGAATGAGTAGATGATTAGGAGAAATTTTTTTCTTCTTTAAAACATTTGTTTTACCAGAAAATATTTTCTGGGAGAGCTAGAGATAGCTTTCATAAAGTCCACTTGTGAACCATGTGTGGTGGCACAGCCCTGTAATCCCAGCACTCAGGAGGCTGAGGCAGGAGGATCTTTGTGAGTTCCAGGCCAACCTGGGTTACATAGTAAGTCCAAGACCAGCCTAAACTACATAGTGAGATCTTCTTGCAAACAAACAAAAAAACAAACAAATCTATTGTGAAGATGACTTTAAACTTTGTAACTTTGAATTTTTCTGAGTTTTTTTTTTTTTTGGCGCTGGGGATCAAACTCACGACCTCACGCTTGCCAGGCAGGCGTTTATGCCACTGAGCTAAATCCCTGGCCCCAACTGATTTTTTTTTTAGCAATTCACAGTTGTAAAGTTACAAGAATATTTGAATGATAACTCATGTCACACCATCATGCCTCCTTCAGAAGATCCAAGCTGACCACAAATAAAACATTTGGTGTTAAGCTGGATGTATACCTTAGTAATATGGGAGAAATCGTGTGTGTGGGCTTCTTCATAATGAAAAGCCAAGGGTTTGGAGTGTGGTTGATTCGAAACATTAAAGGAAGCCAGATTTACTCTGTTACTGAGAAACACAATAAAATTGTGAAAAGATCCAATTTCAGAAAATAACTTTTTTAAAAAACAAAAGTTGACAAAAAATTGTTCAACTTGTTGGAGAATCAATGAATAAGAGATTTTAATGGTACTGCCAAAATAGAATTTGTGTTAAATTTGAGTTTAAGGCATTGGCATAGTATAGAAAGATCAACATGTTAATTATGCCTTGGACCAAGAGCTACTTTCACCCCTGTCCCCGAAAATGTTCCCATGGGGCCCTGTGCACCCCTGAAGAAGTCAGCCCCCGCAGATGAGAGATGTAAAATCAGAGTGCGTGCATGACAGGCAATGGCCAAAAGCTGATGTTGGTCAAGCAATTTGAATGCTTTAGATAGAAAATACAGGATGCATTTATGTGTACTTCCATAGCTAGTACTCAGAATCTAATTAAATTTTGAAATAAAAGAAAAGCAAATTCAGAACTGACTCATTTATGGTGAATAATCAATATAGCACAGTAGACTTTTTGTCTCAGTTCGCTTTTTGTTGTCTTGAATGGCATCTTGTATGACTGTATTGATTTTTTTCCCCATTTTTTGTCCTTGATGATAAATATACTTACTGTATACTGTTTATAGATAAAAGTCAATGCAAACTAGAATTCTGAGGTTTGATAAATGAGTCTCTGCTGAGGATTTTAATGCTACTCATCAATAATTTGGTGGAAAGATAGTATCAAGTTAATAGTTATAACCTTTGTGAACAAATCAAAAATTCTTCAAAGACTTTTGCACTGTTTCACTGGAGAGCTTTCTCAGAATTTTGTCCTGGGGAAGCCCCTCTGCCCCCAGTACTTTACCATGACACCCTTTGATCCTGGAAAGGTTTTCAAGAGTTGCCCATTTCTTGCAGAAGTATCAGTATTAGCAGGTTAGTGAGGTGCCAGCCGTGAAACACAGCTCTCAAAAACCTGTTTTTTTTTTTCTTTGTTTTTTGTTGTTTTTTAAATAGCAAAACTTGTCATGCAAATGAATTAATTCTGGAAAGAAAACAATCACAACAATCTGCTTGATTCCTTTTCTTATCCCCAAATAGCCAAGTTAAAGCCAAGATTACCATCCATGGAAAAAAGATAATCTGAAAACCTCTGAATGTTTAATGATCAATCAAAAGGGGCCTTGGAACCACTGAGAGCTTAGATATCTGAAATCAGCTGGGTTGTGATCACGCTGGTGGTTGGGGAGTCAAAGTCTGTGATTGGTTCTGACCCTGTGAGAAAGGGGATCTCCTCTTTGGAAGCAAATTTGATGATTCAACAGGATTGTGAATGTGAAAGCATAAGATAAATATAAGATAAGGAGGTAAGGTATTTATTAACAGTTATAATTATTTTTTGCTTTTCATTTACAAGTGTCTTGGAATGACTCACTTGCATGAAGTTAACCAATTTGAAAGTGGCAGAGCTCACATTCTTAAGTCTCTTAATTTCAGCATCTGATAAAATGTCAGGGCTTAATTGGGACCACAACATAGCCAAGACAGAATGGGTTCCCCATTTTCATGCAGTTTCAGTCTATAAAGCAAGTACTTTCCCAATCAATCTCTATTTTCTTCTTTCTCTGACCAGAGGAAATGATTTCTCTGTGAAAGCTATATTTGACTTTTATAAAACCCTAGATGTGTTTTGTGGTGAAGGGTCAGCTATGGAACTCTTTAAGTGATTTCTCTGTTGCCAGAGGAGCCTTCAGTAAATGTCCCTTGAACTTCCTGACAATGATATTTATTAGGGCCGGGGATATAGCTCAGTGGCACAGTGCCTGCCTGGCAAGCACAGGGTCATGAGTTCAATTCTCGGTACCCCTTCCCCCCAAAAAAAGACAGTGATATTTATTACTCTTTATCATTGCAGACAGGTTGAATGTCTTGTTAACCAGAGGTTTCTTGCAGAACGGCTTGATTGGAGACAGGGCCATAAAGAAGAGATATTCCCCGCACATCAGAGTTTTCAGGCAGACAGAAGGACCCCTGCCTGTGACACCAAGGGGAACAGTGGAGCGGAACTTTGAGAGGGTGCAGGACAGACAGCAGTGCAGTCTGTTCAGTGGGTCAGGGAAGGCTTCAAGATGAAGGTGACCTTGAGCAGAGCCTTGAAAGGAAAGATTAGTTCAGTTGATAAATAGAAAAGAAAGCTCGGAGAAGGGGCAGCATAAAAGAAAACGTGGAGACAGAGAAAGCTGGCCTCTTTGGGACAGTTTAGATCCTTCATGTTTTCTAAAACATGAGCATGCATAAGAATCATCTTGAGAGTCTCTTAAAAATACATTTCTGTATGTCTCCTCAGAGTTTCTGGGATAAGGCTAGAGATTTTACATTTTGACAAGTTCCTAGGTGATTCTAAGCTGATGGTAAGGAACCATACTTTAAGAATCACTGGGATAGAGTACAGGGTTGCATGAGATAGACGAACTGAAAAAAAAAAAGGTTTCAAACTTTACTGCCTTTGCAAAATTGACATTTTGTTATTGTTTTTAAAATTAGCCCCATTTACTAAGTAGTTGCTGCCCTGTACCCTCTGGGAATTTCTTATACCCTCCCCTCAAAATCCTACCAATTTTCTCAAGAAACTATCCCTTTTCTTACATTCCATATTTAAAAATAGTTGCTGTTCAGCCAGCTGGTCATTTCACCTGTGGAGTGAATAGCTGAATAGCTAATATCAGCCTAGTGCACCCAAGTCAATTTGGGAATTGACCCAAATCAAGTATATTCAAGGGATATTTGGATTTTGCATGAATGACTAGTATGTTCAAAAGATATGTATTTATGTTTTGTTATTCTAGATATAATATTATACTTCAAGAAATATTTTTGAAATAACCTGCAAGCTGTGAGCTAAGAATCAGGGCTCAAACAACTACAGAAAGTTCCTTTTCTGCCCTCACAAAACCTGCAGTCTTCTTGGAAGGTTCAAATGCATAATTTGTGGCTGTGGAACAGGACATCTGGTGCTAAGTGTGTTGTTAGAATGTATAGAAATCAGAGGCGATGTGGAAAAGTCATATTCCATTACAATAGTTAGGGTAGGCAAGGCACAGCTGATGGGAAGGATTTATGCCAGTGGTGATGAAATATGTGTCGTAGCTGCTCTAAAAGGTTTGCCATCACTGATTATGCTATCCTTCTGATGTTTTATGCACCTTTGTAAGCCATCTGAAATGAGGAGCATAAAGAAAATAATTGAGGAGGAGGCATTTGAAGTAGGCATAAAGGATATGGACAGGTGCTTATCAGGTAAAGATCGATCAGCTGGGGAATATATTAGTTTATTTTCTGTTCTGTAACAAAATGCCTGAGTCTGAGTACTTTATAAAGAAGAGAGGTTTATATAGCTCCTAGTTGTGGAAGGTGAAAGTCCTAGATTGAGCAACTTTTGGTGAAGGCCCCTAAGGGCTGTGCTACAACATGGCAAGAAATGGTCATGTGCAAAGGGGTCAAGCATATGGGGTGGCCTCGCTTTCAAACAACCCACTCTTGGGAGAACCAATTCACCAACAAAACTAATTTCCTCATAACCTCATAGCTTTGGTTATCACCACTCTTAAATGTTCTGCTAGCTCAACACTGCCACCTTAGAGACCACATTCCAGCACATATTCAGACAGTGACATTGAGTAATGGGGAGAGGATTCCAGACAAAAGGGCAGCTGAAACAGGTTGGTGGGAGGACAGGAACGTGCAGGTTTAGTTAGTGACGATCACTTTGGTTTGTTTGGGGAAGTACAGGGAGTTACTGTAGAAAGCATACTAGGACCAAATTGTGGAATGTCTTAGAGAATAAAGTTGTGGGATTTGGACTTTATTCTGTAGGTAGTGTTGAGTCATAGGCTTATCCTGTGACTTAGTCACAAGCTTATCTCAGGTTTACTCTGCTTGCTGGTTCCTTCCACTCCCAAAAAACACAATAGTGGAGGTACCCTATTTCTCATAGTACACTGATCTGTGGTTAATATTATCTGGAAAAGACACCTGCAATGCTTTTTTCCGGGCCTGATCTTTATATATGTTTGTCAAGCACATTACAGGCTTGCAAAAATTAATTACTAGAAGCTTCTAAATTTTTCAGCGATACGTAAAATATAAAAGGACAAGCAGTTGATTTCTAGGACACAAGTTACAGAGATAAAAATAAGTAAGTCCCTAAGATAGTGATTCCAGTAGATATTCTGAATGGTTGCAGGAGACCTGGCATTTAAAAGTTAAAACTAGACTATGGGGTCTAAGCAGTTGCTGTCAAGTGATGAAAGATTTCCTGGTGAAAAGTAAAGATTAACAGTGGCATGTCCTTTCAGAGTTGCTTTAGGTATAAATGGAGAGCTGTCTACTCCTCTTATAGAGGAAGAACTTGTGTCTGGGGAATTGAGGGCACTAAGGCTAGAATGGTCCTTTCCATTCATCTCTTGGGGGGAAGGACCTTTGTGTCTCATTGGAGGTTTTGAGAATCTTCTGTGTATATCCCCTAATCCTGCTGAGGAACTATAGTGTGTTAAGAAATACGGTAGTTTCCCAAATCAAGAATTGTCACCCTAATGTTGCTATTGCTAGAGACGAGTAGATGAGGCAGTTTAATGAGTGCATGGGTCTGGACAGACTGACTCATCTCTTGCCCAAGGCCAGACCTGAGAGGATCTTTGGGAGTTGGTCCTCTTTAAGCACTCAGTTTATCTAAACCTTGCTTCTTTTTCTTTTTCATTTTGCTATAGATTAAATATGTGAATTGAAAAATATCGTGCACATTTTAATTAACAATTTTCTAATGCTAAATTTTATTTTCTCGTTAGTTCTTGTGACCATGTTGAGTTTTGGCAGGGTTTTATCATTTTTCACTTGTGCCCCTATTCTTCATACATAGTAGCCTTGAAAGTTGTTGAATGGGAGAAAAAAATGAATTAATGAGTGGATGAATCTACACTTATCCATACTCTCAGTGTGCCCATGTACCTATAATACTTTCTAGGATTTGCTCATAATGATTTAAGATCATGGTGCCTTGTTTTTTTGTTTTTGTTTTTGTTTTTTGTTTTTTGGTGCTGAGGATCGAACTCATGACCTCTCACTTGCCAGGCAGGCACTTATGCCACTGAACTAAATCCCCAGCCCCTTGGTGCCTTGTTTTTAAACTATAGTAGTTCCCTCTTATCTGTTATTTTGCTTTCTGTGGTTTCAGTTACTGTTGTTAAATGTAGTTCAAAAATGTCAAATGGAAAATTCCAGATAATTAATCATAAGTTTTTGTTTGTTTTGTTTTGTTTTGTTTTGTTTTGTTTTGTTTTTCCTTCCCTTAAGACAGGGTCTTGCTTTGTAGTCCAGGCCAGCCTTCAACTGGCTAAGTAGTCCAGGATAGCACCAAACTCGAAATCCTCCTGCCCCAGTCTCCCAAACGCTGGAATTCTAGGTGTGTACCACCATGCCTGGAAAATCATACGTTTTAAATTGCATGGCATCGTGAGTGCTACAGTGAACACAAATACTGCAGCACCTTGAAAGGTGATAACCAAGATGACTACTGAGTGACTAATAGGTGGGTAATGTATACAGCAGGGCTATTCTGGACAAAGGGATGACTCAAATTATGGGACAGAGTTGAGTGGTACAGGGTTTCACCCTGCTACTCAGAACAGCATCTGGGATATTGGTGGAGAAGATCCGTAGTAGCCTAACAGTGTGTCACAATGCCTGTGTCCACTCACTTCATGTCATCTCATCGGACAGACATTGTATCAGCTCATTTCATCACAAGGAGGTGAGAACAGAATATAAGAGAGTTAAACTATACCATATAACTTATGGTATATTGTCATAATTTTTCTATTGTATTAGTTTACTAGTTATTATTATTGATCTCTTATAGTGCCTAATTTATAAATTAAACTGTTATCATAGGTGTATATGAGATGTGATTAAAATAGATGGTGACTGTTTAAATTAAAAATGTTACTATAGTGAAAGACAAATGAATCCCCCTCAAAACACTGCTCTTTTGTGAGTGTCTTTACAAAGTGTGATTTAAAAAAATTCAGTGATGCTGCTACCATTGATGAGTGCCATTGACAGTATGTTCTCATCCATCCTGTTCACTGGACCTGGTACCATGTGACTTCTGGCTCATCCCCAAAATCAGAATGACCAGGAAAG
>RJWT010009013.1:0-25569 GCA_004365215.1 Cuniculus paca
AGACAAGATCTCATTAAGTTGCTAAGTTGTGCAGGTTGCTTGAATTTGAGATCTTCCTGCCTCAGCTTCCCCTTGCTGGCATTACAGGTTTGTGTCACTGTGCCCAGATGGGGTGTAGTATGATTTCTTATCTAATGTGGGGTGCTTGTGATGACAGATGAGACATGAGTATGAAATGTTTAGCACAGTGTCTGGCATCTAGTCGGCTTTCAATAAAAGGGATCTGTTATTGTTGTCATTGATCTTTGTTATTCCAAATCTTCAATAGTCATGTCCGGTCTTAGCATTTCTTAATATCAAGTGTTAGCTGGAGGAAAAGCCTTCCATGTAACTCATTTACGATTTTGGAAATAGCATTTACACGTCCCATGATACAAAATCTTCAGTTTTATAATTTCTCAGTATGCTTATTGTCACTCTTGTCTTTTGTTTGTGATATTTTAAAAAAGCAAGACAAATAAGTATAAACATTAATCATGGCACAAACAATGCTGGTTAATGATATGAAAACAAAACAATTACAACCTGATGTGGATTACAAAAATAACACTAAAACACCAAAGGCATCCTCTTTAATTTCATTTTTGAATAACTATAAAAAGCTAAATTAATTTAGATTGCTAAAATGTTTTCTTGGCTACAGTTTCTGGCATATTAAAGCCAAAAGTAAAATGTCAGTTTTATTGCCTTTCATTACTCTTGGAAATAACTAGTATAATAAATTTTACTTGGGAAATTTTGACATTTTCAGAAGAATAAGGATTTGCTTTTGTATGGACTCTAAAAGAGTATTTAAAGCTAGCCAATACAGGAGGGCAAGAGGTAGGAGAAAAAGACTCAGGAGCAAGGAGGAGAGAGAGAGAGAGAGAGAGAGAGAGAGAGAGAGAGAGAGAGAGAAGAAAGAGAACATATTCTGACATTGTGACTGACATTGTGACTTCTTTTTAAATAAGAAATTGAATTGAGGTGAATTATTAAGCAGTTGAAGTCTCATAAAAGAAAACTAGCTCTACAAACACAACATCCTTATCTGTATTATGTGTATGGAACCCAGAAATATGCTATGGAAGAATTTATTTATTTTATTTTATTTTATTTTGAAAAAAATACAACCAAACAAAATAAAACAGAGTAGAGTCAATCACAACAAAACAATGAACATGGTACATGACTTCTATACAGGGTAAAAAGCAATCTATAATGGCTACCATAATGCCTCTTGTTATTTGCAATATACCTGCCCATACCATCAGGGATGAGTAAAATCAAACAAAATACAACAAAATAAAACAGTAAAGCAAAGACAAAACCAAGCAAAACAAACAAAGCAGAATAATGTAAGCAATACAGAAGTTTCAGGTACTAGTAAATCAGCAGTGGCTACCATAATGTTTGTTATCTTCAGAATAGTTGCCTACACCTTCAGACATACTGTAATCAAACAACACAGAATAGAGTAAAATCAATCAAAACAAAACAATGAATGCAATACAGGGTTTCTAAACAAGATAATTGGACATCCTCAATGGCTGCAATTATATATTTTGTTATCTTTAAAATAGCTGTCTATGCCATCAAGTATAATAAAGTCACACAAATGAGAATAAAATGAAACTAATCAGAACAATGAAGACAGTATGAGTTTCAGATCATAACAATAGATTAACAGTGACCACTTCCTTCCCTTTTTAGATAATTCCTCCCCTTTGACTCTCCCAATATGTATTGTGCATTTTGGATCCCACTAATTCCTTTAGTTTGTTATACTAGGGAGAACAACATGAAATTCACCCATGTGACTCTGAACCATTTCATTCATGAGCATGATCACCAGTTGCCTCTATCCACCTACAAGAGCCTTGATATTACCTTCCTTTATAGCTGAGTAGGTTTCCACAACACAAAATACCATGGCCTTCTTATCCATTCTGCAATTAATGGGCAGGCTACCCCTACTTTTTTTCTGGCTCCCTGTCACATAGGGCATTGTTCTCTCTCCTTTGACTTTCAGTCTATGAATTTTATTCTAGTTAAATGTGTTTCTTGTATAGAGCATATTGATGGATCCTGTCTCCTGGTGTACCCTGCCTGTGGTTCTTTCTATTGGTGCCTTGAGGCCCTCTTGCACTGTATTGTCTCTGCCATGCTATTTTCCTGCCATTAGCTCCCTATTTTTCCTTTCCATTCAATCGATAGGCTCCACTTGATGGTCCCCTTCAGCCATTGTTCCTGGGACCGTGGTCCTTTCTTTTGTCTTTCTAGAATGTCCTTTAGTATTCTTTGTAGGGTTGGTTTGGTGGTCATGAATTCCTTGGGTTGTTCTTTGTCATGGAAGTATCTTGTTTCTCCATTAATTTTGAAAGAAAGTTTTTCAGGGTACATCAGTCTGGGTTGGAAGTTGCTTTCTTTCAGGACTTGCAATACTTCACTCCAGCCTCTTCTTGACTTGATGGTTTGTGTTGGGAAATCTGCTGTGATTCTGATGGGTTTTCTTTTATAGGTGATTTGTTTCTTTTCTCTAGCAGCCTTTATTATTCTATTCTTGAGCTAAATTTCTGGGATCTTGATTATTATATGTCTGGGTGTAGATTTGTTTTGGTTATGGCTAGCTGGAGTTCTATATGCCTCACCTATTTGAATGTCATATTCTTTTTTTATGCCTGAGAAGTTTTCAAAAATTATATCTGTAAATAAGGTCCTGATGTCATTTGTCATCACTCCTGCTTTTTCGTTCACATTTTTAATTCTTAGGTTATACTTCTTTGAGTTGTCTAGCAACTGTTGAATTGTTACTTCCTGAGTCCTTTTTATTTTAAGAGCTCTTTCCTTTCACGATCACAAGCTGCAAACCTGTCTTCAAGGTTTGAAAGTCTAGCTTCAGCTTCTGTCAGGTGATTTTGCCAGCTTTCAATGGAGTTTTTAATTTTCTGGATATCTCTTTGAATCTGTTTCATGCATTCTAAGTCTCTCTTATGCTGTTCACTCATGGTTTCCCTCATTTTCCTATGCTCCTCTATTTTTTTTATCTATGTCTTCTTTAGAGATGCTTAGTATTTCTTTTATTATGGTTTTCATTTCTTCTTTTACCTGGAATAGAATTTCTGTTCTAATTTCTCTTATAGCTTCATGTAGTTGTTTCTTCATTTCAATTGACATCACTTCAGTCATTTCAGGTTTGTGACTCCTGATCTCCTCCATGTTTACCTTTCATGGACTTGCACTGCTTGGGTTGGATGCCAGAGATTGCCCTCTCCCTCTTTATTTTGGCATATTCCTGCACAGGAGTGTAGCTGGCCAGGGCCTGCAGATCTAAGCTGTTTAGGAACCTACAGGTAGTTGTCTGGAATGTGCATGGGAGCAGAACTCGGTCCAAGCAACTTCTGCGGGTCCACCCACAACCTGGTACTGCCAGCAGAAGTGGGTAGCAGTCTTGGCCCTGGGCGTAACCTGTCCGACTCTAGGTTGGTGCCTGGCCAATCACTGTCTCCCCAGGGGGTTTGAATCCCCAGCAATCACCACCAGCCAGCGCTGATCTCCATGTCCATGTCTCTTTCACCCCCGTACCTTGCCATAGAGACCTCTGTGGTCGACTGCGACTGTGACTGAAACTGTGACCGTGATTGTGACCACGATTGCATGTCTCCAGGCTCAACAGCTCTTCTCACAGGGTGAGTCCGGCTCCAAGCTAAGGCACTGCCAGCCACCACTTTCTTCTCCCCTTAAATTCTTCATTTTATTCTCCTTGTGGGCTTCAATTCATATTTTAAATTTTTCGTGGGTCCAGGGACCCACTTCCTTCCTTCTTTTCCTCTCCATAATGTTGTATTCCAGCATCTGAACTGTTTTTCTCAGATAGACTGTTAACTCTGCTGCTTACTGTTCCACCATCTTTGTTGTTCTGCCCTGGAAGAATTTAAAAGACGTGTCATATAGATGTTATGATATACATGGGGCATATGAGGGTAAGTACTCAGAAGACACTGTATTCTGAGATTTTTTAAAAAAACTCACAAAATGCTCTGGCCAAGTTCAATCCTTTATCCAGCCACCTAAGCTATGAGATCACTTATTTGATTTCATTGAAAGTCTTTCCACAGGTAAAACCTGTTGAGAGATCTCAGTGTAATAGTCTTTGCTGGAAAAATTGTTTTCACTTCCTGCAAATGTCAACTTTCTTTGGGTCTTCATTGGTATATAGTTGTTATTTTAGTTTTATATAAATAACTCTGTCTACTGTTTCTTGTTTGTGTATGCATTTAAAGTAGTCTGTTCACATGGAAATAGTTAAAATGACAGAGAGATAAACACATAGAAAAGTAAGGATTTTTCCCTTCACTCTCATTTAACTTGTCAGGGAAAATTTTATGGTTATAGAGCTCTTCTAGTTTTTGTTATTATTTAATTTCTATTCTACTTTTTTGAGGAATAAAATACAAAAATTGCCGTACATATATGATATGTACTGCTCTATGGGGTTGAATGTAAGTACACATTCTCATCATCAGGACCACAAATATATATATCATCTCACAGTGTTTCCTCCTATCTCACTTCTTTCTTCTTCCTTCTCCCCTCCCCTCCTCCCCCTCCTCCTCCTCCTTTTTTTTCTTTCTCAGAAATCAAAATCTCAACCTCTCTCTTGCCAGGCATGCACTATGCCACTGAGCTTTATCCTTGGCCCTTCTCTTTTTCCTGCCCTCTACTCCTCTTCCTCATCTCCCCTCCCCCTCTTGCCCCTCCCTCTTCCCTCCTCCTCCTTCTTAGTTTTGTTTTTATTTTAGCAAACTATTTATCATTAGATCTACCCTCTTAGAATATTCTTAGTGTCCAACATGGTATTGTTATAAGAACTATGGTATATAGAAGATTTCTGGAATTTATCCTCCATAATTCAATCTTTGTAGCATAAACTCATTATCCTCTCCCATAAGCCCTTGCAATCATATTTTAGTTTCTGTTTCAAATGTGACTTTTAGATTCTACAAGTAAGTGAAATTGTATAGTACTTATCATTCTTTGGCTTCTTTCACTTAAAACAATGACCTCTAGTTTCATCCATGTTATCATAAATGGCAGGATTTCCTTCTTTGTACTACTTGGCCATCAAGAAGGATACATCTGAATCATTTGTAGAAAAATCGATGGATCTTGAGACCATAGTATTAAATAAAATAAATCAGACACAGAAGTGAAATGCCACATGGTTTCTCTAAAGTGAGAGACCCAAAATAAAGATAGTATAAGAGCAAAATAAATGAACCATCTTAAAAAACAAGGAAGTAGACACTGTAGAGATGGAAAGGGAAGGGGATCTGGAGGAGGAGGGAGAAGAGATGGTGGGGGGAGGGGAAGTGAAAATGATCAAGATGTGATATATGTATGTATCAACCCCCAAGCCGAATGTAATCACTAGTAAAAGATTTAGAAAGACTGAATAATATTTCATGGCATGTATAGTCCAGAATTTCTTCATCCATTCATCCATCCATGGGCATGTAGGTTTTTCCCATATCTTGGTTATTTTTAATAATTCTTTGGTGATTATGGAAATGAAGTTATCTCCTTGGGCTTCTGGTTTCAGTCCCTCTGACTTTAATACCCAGAATCAGGTTTACTAAATTGAATGGTACTTCTATTTTTAATTTTTGGGCTTAACCTCCATACTGTTTTCCATAATTTTTTGTGTGAGCTTACATTCCCACCAATAAAGTACAAAGGTTCTGTTACTCCAAGTCCTTGCTAACATCTGTTACCTTTTTGATAATAGCTCTCCTGACACATATGAAGTAATAGGTCATTGTGGATTTGATTTTCATTTCTCCGATGATTAGTGATGTTGAGTAGCATTTTGTAAGCCCATTAGTCACTGATGTGTCTTATTCAAAGAAATGCTTATCCAGTTCTGTTGCCATTTGTTTTGTTTGTTTTTTTGGTACCAGGGATTGAACTCATGATCTTGCACTTGCCAGGCAGGTGCTTAAGTAGCTGAGCTAAATCCCTGGCCTGTCTATTGCTGTTTTTCATTCATATTATTTACCTTTTTGTTTTGGTTTGGAGTTTCAGATGTATGATTTGTAAGTACTTTCTTCCATTTCATAGATTGCCTTTTCATTTTGTTGATCGTTTGCTTTGCTGTGGGGAATCTTTTCAATTTGATGTACTTCTGGTTCTCTAGTTTTTCCTGTGATACTTTTGAGATTGTATGAGGTGTGATAAAAATACAGTGACTATTTAAATTATAGTAAAAGGTATGGCCATCAATCCCCCAGAAGACTCCCCTTTGCTTCAAACACACTTAGCCCACTTTCTGAAGCAGGTTTGGAAGTCCTTTTTTAATGAATATCTTTATTGTGCATAATGACTGCCTCAATGTCCTGAGTCAACTCAAGATATTTACCTTTCATGGTCATTTTGACTCTGTGGAGAAGTCTCATGGTATCTGATCCAGTGACTTAGGTGGATGGAGACACACTATAATGTTCTTATAAGCCTGCCTTTCAACTGGATGGCATTTAGCAGCGGGTTCACTGTAGTTTTGATCACACCTCTAAAAGACATTTATGAAAGAGGATGTCCAAAACTGCTTCAGAAAGTGGCAAGAATGATAGAATAAATGTATTCAAAGTGAGTGGACTTTTTAAAGGAGAATTAGCAACAATGTGCCTTTCACCAAAATATTGTTTAAATTTATGCGTTCATTGTATATTTTGATCACCCCTTAAATTAGTATAAGCTTTTTTAAAGCTAATGTCTAGGAATTTTTCTCCCCTATGTTTTCTCTCAGAAGTGTTATAATTTAAGTCTTACATCTAAATATTTAACCCATTTTGAGTTGATTTTATATATTGTGCAAGGTAAGAGTTCTAGTTCATTCTTTTGCATGTGGGTATTAGATTTTCCCTATACCATTTGTTGAGAACACTATCCTTTTTATATTGTGTATTTTTGTGCCTTTGCCAAAAATTAGTTGACCATATACATGTCCATCTGCTTGTTTGCCTTCTATTCTATTCCAAGAGTATATGTAGTTATGCTAGCACCACAGTGTTTTGGCTATCATAGCTTTATAATATAATTTGGAAATCAGGAAAAGTGATGTTTCTAGGTTTGTATTATTTGGTAAATATCACTTTAGCTATTCAGGATCTTTTTGCAGTCCCTTATGGATTTTAAGATTGTTTTCATATTTCTGTGAAAATGACACTATATTTGTAATAGAGAGTACATTAAATTTGTAGATTAATAATATAAATTCTAATATATGAACATACGATATATTACTGTTTTATTTGAGTCTGCTATAATTTTTCATCAGTTTTACAGTATTCAGTGTACAGATCATTTACCTCATTAGTTAAATTTATTCTTAAATATTTCATTATTTTGATGCTATTTTTAAGATTATTTTAAAAATTATTTTTGGATAGTTCATTGATAGCTTATAAAATTCAACTGATTTTTGAAAGCTGATTTTATATTCTCTAGTTTTGCTAAATTGATTTGTTGGTTCCAACAGTTTTTAGTTCAACCTTATGATTTTCTACATATAAGATCATATCAGCTGCAAATACTGACAGTTTTATTTCATCTATGAAGTTCTTGTGGTTTCTTTTGCCATTGATTTTCAATTCATTACACTATGGTCTGATAACATATATGGGATAATTTCAATTCCTGTGCATGTACTTAAGCATGGTGCTATGAGCTTGTATGTGGCTTATTTTGGAGAACATCCTGTGTGCGATTGAGAAGAATATGTATTATGATGTTGTGGGGTGAAACACTTTGTAGACATTTACTAAGTCCAATTGTTCAAAGTTTGGTTCAGTTCTAATATTGTTTACTTTTCATCTAGTTGATCTATCTATTTGTGACAGTGGGGTATTGAGACCCCCATTATAATTGTATTAGTGCTTATTTGATTTTTTGTGTTCATAAATATTTTCTTATATAGTTGAGTGCACCAATATTTGTTACATATATTATGATTGTTATCTCTTCTTCTTGGATTTTTCTCTTTACAAAGATCTAGTGATCTTTTTAGTCTCTCTTAATCGGTCTTGACTTGAAATCCACCCTGCAAATAGAATCACTACCCCTGCTTTTTTCTGGGTTCCGGCTGCAAGAAGTATTGTTCCATGCTTTGACTTTCAGTCTATGAATTTCTTTTCGAATTACATATATTTCTTGCATGCAGCATACTGTTGGATCTTGCTTTTTGATACATTCTGTCAGTCTATTTCCTTTGAATGGTGAATTGAGATCATTAACATCAATGATTATAACTGATATGTATTGACTTATCATTCTCATGTTATATCATTCTTATTTGCATCATCTAGCAGCTGCTGTATTGATTTTTCATGATTCCATGCTATTTTAAAGAAATCTTTCTTTTCATGATCACTAACCACAATCTATATCTGATTCTATAGCTGTGTTCTATACCTGATATTGTGTCTGCACATTGGCTCATTCTACTGTGTATTTTCTCAATGGGATTTTTAATCTCTTGGATACTGTTTGAATTTAATTCATGGATTCTATTTCTTTTCTATGTTGGGCATTTATAGTTTCCATCATTTTCCTAAGGTCCTAGGGCTGGGGATCTGGCTCAGCGGTCTAAGCGCCTGCCCAGCAAGCGCAAGGTTGTGAGTTCAATCCCCTGTGCCACAAAAAAAAAATAAATAAATAAAAATAAATGTACTCCTAAGGTCCTAATTTTTTTTTATCTATATCTATTGTAAAGTCAGTATGGACACCGTCAAGTCAGTATGGAAACTTGTTCCTCAGTATGGGCACTATCACTGTAGTTATTGGAGAAATTACTTCTGATTTGATTTTTTCTAGAACCTTGTTCATCTGGTTTGCTATTTTCACTGTTAACAGAGAGTTCATGTGGGAAGCTTTTGAATTGTTTCACCTCATCATCCCCTGGGTTTACCTTTGCTGAGCTGGAATGTTAACACTTCTATAGAAAAAGCTGGTTTCTGGCTGTGAGGCTGGAACATGATTTTTTTCAGTGTGCTATACTCTGTGTGCTCCTGCCAGCTTGAACTCAGTTTCATGCTGGCTTGATCTTGGTTCTGCCTCACCCTGACACTAGGAGCCAGTCTGCAGCTACTCTAAGTTCTGAGCTCAGTTGGCCTCTCTCAATGATGGCAACCTGCCAATCACCCTATCCTGGGGGACACCTGAACCTGAATAATTCACCAACCACTAAAATTCACTGTGTCAACTGCTCCATTCCACTAGTGTGTTTCTCTAGGGAGACCTCTGGGATTACCAGTAGTCACTGTGCATCTGCAAGGTTGAATTGCCCCTCCCATGTGATGAGTCAAGGCTCATGGAGAAAGAACAACTTGGTACCTCTTTTGGCATTGAGGTTTCTTTCTTCCAGCTCTTCCCATGGACTTCAATTCTTGCTTCAGATCCTTGCTGGGTTCCAGGGACTCACTTCCCTCCTTCTTTTCCTCACCTCACTGTCTTCTAGAATCTGGACAGCGAATCTCAGAAAGGCTGCTTCCCTCCTGTTCACTACTCTGCAATATTCCTGGAAGTCCCATCCAAACATCTGCTTGGAATTCTTTAGGCTTTTTGGATGTTGACACTCACTTGTCTCCTCAAATTTGAAAAGTTTCTGTCATAACTTTAAAAAATAAACTGTAATTTTTTTGGAAATTCCCATAAATATAAAGTTACATTTGATAATACATCCTAAGCTTCATATACTTTTTAAATTCTTTTCCATTTTTTTCTTTTTGTTCATCTGATTGGTTAGTCTGCAGTGATTTGTCTTTGGCATCACTGATTCTTTCTTTTACTTGACTGAGTGTGATGTTGAAGCTCTTTATTGAATTCTTCATTTCACACATCATATTCTTCAGATCCAGAATTTCCAATTTTTACTTTCAAAAATGACCTTAGCCTTTTTGTTGAATTCCTTATTTTGTTCATGTGTTATTTCTTTGATATTTTTTAGTCTTCTATGTATGTTCTCTGAAGCTCTCTGGGTTTCTCAAAGATAACTGTTTTGACTTATTCATCAGGCAACTTGTTTCTTGGTATCAGTCACTGGAAATTTATTTTATTGCTTTGGTGTCATATTTCCTTAATTTTTGTGTACCTTGAAGGCTTGCCTTGCTGTTTTCATATGTGAATGAATAGTATCTTCATTCTGTTTTTACTGTCTGTCTTCAGGGAGGAAATGTCTTTACCAGTGAACCTGGTCTGAGATTCTGGTAGTTTGTCTGATTCTTACATTAATGTGCCAGCTCCATTTTTCTTGTTCCCTCTTAAAATGGGGAGGAGTTTTATGACTGAATAACTTTTCTTGACTCTGAAAGTCAGATCTTGAAGTTAAAGTTTTTTTTTTTTGGTCTTTTGACACAGGGTTTCACAGTGCAGTTCAGGCTGGCCTTGAACTCACAGCAATCCTTCTGCCTCAGCCTCCCAAGTAATGGGATTATATGCATGTTCTATGGTGCATGGCTGGACTTGTTGTTATTTTCCTTAAATCAGTACCTTAAGGTGCTCAAGGTTATGCACCTTCTCCCAAACTGGCAGCATTGAGCTCTTCAGTGTGTTCACTCAGATACTTTTACTCCACTAGGTTGCTTACACTTCTCTTCCAGTTCTTAGCACTTTCAAAAAAGGTAATGTCACATGTGAGTGGTTGCCAAAATTAGTGTTCCTAGAGAGATATGGGCTAGAAGATTCTATTCTACTATCTCAATGATGTTATTCCTCTCCACACTCTTTTAGATTCCTAGAAGCCATTGAAATTCTGGTAATCCATCTATTTTTCATAATTATAAATTTAAACTGAGAAAATTATGCATTGTCTTTGTTAATTCATTTTTTTTATTTTGAAAAAAATACAACCAAACAAAGTAAAACAGAGTAGAGTCAATCACAACAAAACAGTGAACATGGTACATGACTTCCAAACAGGGTAAAAAGCAATAGATAATGGCTACCATAATGCCTCTTGTTATCTGCAGTATACCTGCCCATACCATCAGGGATGAGTAAAATCAAACAAAATACAACAAAATAAAACAGTAAAAGTAAACCAAAGCAAAACAAAACAAAACAAACAAGGCAGAACAATGTAAGCAATATAGAAGTTTCTTTCAGGACTTGCATTACTTCACTCCAGCCTCTTCTTGACTTGAAGGTTTGTGTTGAGAAGTCTGCTGTGATTCTGATGGGTTTTCTTTTATAGGTGATCTGTTTCTTTTCTCTAGCAGCCTTTAATATTCTATTCTTGAGTTGAATTTCTGGGATGTTGATTATTATATGTCTGGGTGTAGATTTGCTTTGGTTATGGCTAGCTGGAGTTCTTTATGTCTCACTTATTTGAATGTCACTTTCTTTTTCCATGCTTGGGAAGTTCTTAGAAATTATTTCTGTAAATAAGGTCCTGATGTCATTTGCCTTCACTCCTGCTTTTTCATTCACATTTTTAATTCTTAGGTTATACTTCTTTGAGTTGTCTAGCAACTGTTGAATTGTTACTTCCTGAGTCCTTGTTATCTTTAAGAGCTCTTTCCTTTCACAATCACAAGCTGCAAACCTGTCTTCAAGGTTTGAAAGTCTAGCTTCAGTTTCTGTCAGGTGATTTTGCCAGCTTTCAATGGAGTTTTTAATTTTCTGGATATCTTTTTGAATCTGTTTCATGCATTCTAAATCTCTTTTATATTATTCTTTTATGGTTTCCCTCTTTTTCCTATGCTCCTCTATTTTTTTTATCTGTGTCTTCTTTAGAGATGCTTAGTATTTCTTTTATTATGGTTTTCATTTCTTCTTTTACCTGGGATAGAATTTCTGTTCTGATTTCTCTTATAACTTCATGTAGTTGTTTCTTCACTTCAATTGACATCACTTCAGTCATTTCAGGTGTGTGATTCTTGATCACCTCCATGTTTACCTCTCATGGACTTGCGCTGCTTGGGTTGAATGCCAGAGATTGCCCTCTCACTCTTCATTTTGGCATATTCCTGCACAGGAGTGTAGCTGGCCAGGGCCTGCAGATCTAAGCTGTTTAGGAACCTACAGTAGTTGTCTAGAACACGTACGGGAGCAGAACTCTGTCCAAGAAACTTCTGTGGGTCCTCCCACAACCTGGTACTGCCAGCAGAAGTGGGTAGCAGTCTTGGCCCCGGGCGTAACCTGCCCAACTCCAAGATGGTGCCTGGCCAATCATTCTCTTCCGAGGGAGGTTCAAATCCCTAACACTCACTACCAGCCAGTGCCAATCTCTGCATCAGCATCTCTTTAACCCCTGCACCTCTCCGCAGAGACCTCTTGGGTGGACTGTGACTGCAACCATGACCACGACTGTGACTGCGACCACTACCGTGACCATATTCACATGTCTCCAGGCTCAACAACTCTTCTCCCAGGGTGAGTCCGGCTCCAGGCTAAGGAGCTGCCAGCCACCACCTTCTTCTTTCTTTAAATTCTTCTTTTTATTCTCTTTGTGGGCTTCAAGTCATATTTTAGATTCTTCCTTGGTTCAGGGGACCCACTTCCTTCTTCTTGTCCTCTCCATAATGTTGTATTCCAGCATCTGAACTGTTTCTCTCAGAGAGACTGTTTATTCTGCTGCTTACTGTTCTGCTGTCTTTGATCTTTCCTTGTTAATTCATTTAACAATGACAAACAATAAACATTCATTTTTACAATTTAATGAAAAATAACATTTAATGATGGTTATAAGAGTGGCCTTATATTGTAGTTTTGCAAATACGTTTAATTTCTGAACTAATACAAGAATCAGGATTCTCATCTCTGCTTCTGTGTTCAATCTGAGATATAAAGTATTAAGTCGCATCCAGAAACCTCTGCTGTACTGTGATGACAAAGTGAGAGTTAAAAAGGAAAACAGCACAATAATAAGTTATTACTATAAAAATACTTTTGACCTTGTTTGGAATCTTATACCATATTTAGAGAATTGCAACCTCAGAAAAAATCCTTTTTGACCATCTCTGGGTTTGACTTTTCTGATTATTACTGATACAATGTTAAATAACATGCTTACTTTCTAATTAAATATGTAGATATTATCCCTACTCTATTTTTCACTCATTTCCTATTCCCCAATTTTAAGTTTTAGCATTTTTATAACTTTACATAGTATCCTTACATTGCCTCCTAATCAATGCCAGAAACTTCTATTTTCTTCCAGCTATTTATGCTGTTATTCAGCTCCATACCACTTTGTCAACTGCATGATTACTGTACCACTTGTCAACAGTCAAAATTTGCCAACTGTACCATTATTTTTCATGGTCAAATTTTGCAACATTTACATTCTTTCTCAAGACTATATTTAGACTTTCTTTCTTTGCCTGTTAATTGACTTAAAATGGAAAATGTTAAGCAGCAGTTAAATTGTAATAATTGTGTAAATATCTCTGAGTGTAAAAACTTACTGTAAAATAAATGCAGTCTTATATCCATATATCTGTACTATTTGGAGAAAGATGTTTCAGACCTAAATGTCAACTGTCTTTTCTTAGATGCCTATTATTTAAAACAAAAACACTTCAATATGCTTCTTTGTTGGATTATGATTTCCTGCATAGTTTTTTGTTTTTCTTAGAGTTTTTAATTGTCATGTGTGTGTGCCTGTGTGTGTTGTGTGTGTGTGGTGTGTTGTAAAAAGAACTTTTACCTTTAAAAGAAAGCTATAGCCTTAATAAAATTCAGTTTCTTAATTATACAGTTTGTTAGATGCAACAATGTGTGTACAAGACCATCAGCAGAGACATCGTTCTGGGTTCTCTTAGATTTTTGTTTTCCAGTGTTCTTTTCAGGTTAGCTGTAGTGCATCTTCAAGTGAATTTTTAATAGAAAGGGAGCTATACTTGGCATGGTGGATTAACTAGTGGTGAGCTTGTAACACCCAGCTTAACTGAATCAGTGTGATTCTGGGTGTGGAAGGCCCATCTGAGGATTTTTGCCAACAACATAAAAGGAGAACTGGAGGGGAAGATGGCAGTTGTTAATTCTCCTGGAGAAGCTTGTTATGCTGGTTTTCCAGATATGAACTCAGCTGTTCTATTTGTTGGAGGAGCTTGGGTCCTCATTGTCCCTGAGGATGGCTGTACTTCTCTTTGTGGGAGCTCTGGTCCTTACCTTAAGTGTTGATTCCTGGCTCCGGTGCAGATCTCTCAATCTGATATCACAGATCCTTCACCTCACTGGCATAGACATTCCAGCTTCCACCACTAACCTTTGGGCTTTTCCAATGCAGATCCTTGGTACAGACTTGAATCAACATTTTTGTGGACTCTAGGCCTCCAGCTGGATTCAGGGAGGGTATTTCTGTGGGATAAAGGCCCTCAGCTGGATTGTTTGGATCTCTAGTGCATGAAGTCCCTTGCTTCCCACATTTTAACCTAATTCTGTGTCTATTTGTTTTTCATTCCTGTCATCCTTCAGTCAGGAACAAAGCTCATAGGCTGGCTCCTACAAGTGGCACCCAGAACAGGGACACTGACTGAGGAAGTTCACCAGGGGAAAAAGTGTAGCGAGTCGGTGATGTGGACTTCTACAGCAGAGAAGCACCAGCTGGCAAAAAGAAAATAGCAAAAGGATAAAAGGAACATGAGTATATGCAAAGGATTTCAGCCAGGGTAATGGGGCAGAGTTCATCAACTGAAGAACAGTGTTATATTCCTTTATTGGAAATTTTGTTGTGCTAGTCTGACAACTTAAGTTAGTGCTCAGTTGATTTCTCATATATTACAAGGTGTTATCAAACATAATCCTTCATTTCCTCTGATAGGTGAGTTTGATGTAGAGGGTTGGGACTGAGTAAGAGAGGGCTTGGAGAATGCTTATACCCAGGATTCTGCTATATCTCCTGAAACTTTCTCCACATGGAGCTTGGTCTGTACAGTTGTTTGTCTTTTAACTGGGGAACAACATCCCATACCTAGCGGACCCGTGAGGGAGAATGCTGATCAAGGTGAAGAACCCTGGTGTCTTTCTCTTTCTCCTTCTTCTCTTCCTCCTTCCCTTCCATCTGTGTTAGATACAGAAGTAGAGTCTCTTTATAAAAAATTGGTTAGACAGGCTGTGCTTAATGGAGAGACCTTTGGGATGTGTACATTTCCATTAATATTCATCCTGACCCTACTACTTCACAATGAAATGTTCATGAGCACAATTTTTTGAAGTTTAAATTGCTCAAAGAATTACAATCCAGTGTCATGAACAATGGGGTTCAAGATCTTTCACGTTGGGCTTGTTGGAGTTTATCCTGAGAACTTTGTGCTTATCTTCTTTAAACATTAAGCATTTGTCTAAGTCTGTCTTTCTGCAGGTCTTTCCATATTAATTTTCAAGAGTTAGCAGCTGAGCACACTTGACACAATTGGGCATCAGAATACCTGGAGACTAGAGAAGAAATGCTGTTGGAAACAAGTCTGTACTCAGAGATAATCTCACAGTTAACTCTTCCAGACAAAGTTTATCAGTCAATGGCTGTCACAGTGAAATGAACCTGGATAGCTATTCCTGAAGAAGTTCCTTTTTTTACACATTCTTCAGAGCTTGACAGAGTCTTATGCCCAGTTCATAGCTTGGGTGAAGATGTCCAGTGGATACTGCAGGCCCAAGCAACAGAGATCACTGTGTTGCAGCTGGCTTTTGAGAATGTTAATTAGGACTGTAAAAAGTTTTAGGGTCTGTCCAAGCAACCAAAAATCTTGGAAACTATTTGAAAATATATCAAGATGTGGGTACCAAAGGTCATAAGTCTTCTATGTTTGCCCAAGCTATGTTTGGTTCGAATAAACAAAATCAAGCTTCTTCAAAAATACAGTGTTTTAGTTGTGGTGAAATAGGGCATATCTGTAAACAGTGCACTTGATCTCAGACAGAAAAGGGTAAAATTGTCTGTCTCTTGGAGAGTGAAGCCCAGAATCCTTGTCTGAAATGCTGAAAAGGATATCACTGGACTAATCAATGTTCTAAATGTCATCAAGATGGCAAGAAATGGAATGTGGTCCTGGTCCTCTGTCCCACTGCAATCCTATGGGACTGGCCTATGATAGTTATCAATCTTAAAGATTGCTGTTTTAGCATCCCTGTAAATCCACAGAACTGACCTCATTTTGCTTTCTCTGTTCCTGTCACTAACTTTGTGAAGCCTATGCATTGATATAAATGGATGGTTTTGCTTCAGGGGATGATGAGAAGTCCTACCTGGTGTCAATATTTTATCAACCAGCCTTTAGATCCAGTTGGGAAAAAATTCCTATATAATACATTATATGGATGACATATTGCTTGCTTTCAATTCTTTTTTTTTTTTTTTTTTTTTGCGGAACCGGGGATTGAACTCATGACCTTGTGCTTGCCAGGCAGGTGCTTAGACCACTGAGCTAGATCCCCAGCCCTGTTTTTGAGACAGGGTCTCACTATGCTGTTCAGGCTGGCCTTGAGCTCACTTTGTAGCCCAGGCTGGTCTCGAACTCACAACGATCCGCCTGTCTCAGCCTCCCGAGTGCTGGGATTAAAGGCGTGAGCCACTATGCCTGGCTGCTTGCTTTCAATTCTTAGCAACAATTTATCTGTGTTTTTGCAGAAACTAAATGGGCTTTGATAGAACATGGGTTATGCATAACCCCAGAAAAAAATTCAGACTATTTCTTCTTATAATTACTTGGGAACTGTGATAACAGAAAGAGCAATTTGAGTCTAGAAATTAACACTAAGGAGAAACCCATTATGAACATTAAATGATTTCTAGAAATTATTGGGGGACATTAATTGGATTTGCCCAAAATTAGGAATATCAACATATCAACTGCGCAATCTATGTAAAACATTGCAAGGAGATCCAGATTTGAATTCTCCTCATACCCTCACATCTGAGGCCCTTAAAGAGCTCCAGATAATAGAAACTACTTTGGCAAACAGACAGGTGTTTTGAACTAGTCTGAATGTGCATTTTATGTTAATCATACTGCCTACTCCTCATTATTCTGCTGGACTTTTTGGTCAAATAGTGAAAAATAATTGTGAACTTACCGAATGGTTTTATCTTCCTAGCCAGCTTACAAAAACTCTTTAGATATATAGATCAAATGGCTAAGCTAATTTAGCAAGCCCACTACTGCAGCATACAGCTTTTAGGATTTGATCCTGATCATATTGTGTTTCCTATTAATCTTGCACAGCATATTCATTTGTTGCAAACTTCCTTAGTCTGGCAGATAGCCTTTGAAGATTATATCCACTTGGTTGACAATCATTATCCTTCTGATAAGTTCATTCAGTTACGTTATCATTATTTGTTTATTTTACTTAGAAATACTCAGATAACTCTTCTTATAAGTGCTTCCACTTATTTTATGGATAGAGCTTCTCATGGTTTGGGTGCTTAGTGGATTAGGCAAAATCACCAGAAAATTGCTACCGCTGGACTTTTGGTTTAAACATGAGAGTTGCTTGCTGTAATTATCAATTAGAATATAGTCTGACAGAACTTGTTAACATTTTATATGATTCTGCCTATGTAGTTACATCCCAGCAGAATTACACTGGTCAAAACTACAAGAGCATGGGAAAAGGGAGAAAGCACAAGTGTGGTAGCAGTCCTCAGAGATGGGAAGATGGGAGGGACAGGTAACCCAGTTGGCATGGGGGGAGGGCATTGCTTGTGTCATTGCAGGAAATGGACAGTGTGGGTGCCCTCTAGGAATGTACAATCATTAAGCAGTCCTCCCCATGATGCACTTGTGGAGGACCCTGACTCCATTTTCCTCACCAGTGAAAGCTTCCTTCAGACAACAACTGAAGAAAATTACTGAAGAGTTAGAAAGACTTGTTCATCACCAGTGCCTACTCAAGAAAAGAATGATTTACCTTTTAAACGGACCCTCTGGAGGGTATCTCTGACTGCCAATTACAAACATGCCCCTCTTCAGCTGGAAGTACCTAGAGTGGTCTGTGCCACTCACAGCAGTTAGGGGTACTTCTGCAGAAGGGGGACAATTAAATTAGTTATAGTATAGGCTGTCAGATAGGGTTAGGCCCTTAAAAAAGAGCCACTGTAGATACATTACAACTGTGGATAGAGGTATAGTCATTAAAGGGTAGGCTGCAAGACAAAAGAGAATAATCACATCCACAGTCTTCCCCTAAAGATGAGCAACAGTATTTGACATTCAACTATTGTTATTGTAAAACAAAAGGGGGGAGATGTAGGAGATTAGATAGGATGTTTGAAGCCTAACTGGCATCTTCTATGAGCACTAAGGAAAAAGTTGGCATGCTAGCATGTTGATGTGCTGCAGGTTCAAGGGAAAAGTTGATACAGCTGAGATCTGTTGTTTACCTGGACATGTACCATAGATAGTGGTAGGAATGAATATCAGTTAATTCAATCAGTTAATAGATGAATCCTGTGTTACTCTAATTGCTTGTATGTGTGTCTGAGTGGATACAGGCAGGGTGAGCCAGTCGCTTGGGGCTCTTTGCTGAAGGGAGATAAGAACCCCCTGCTGCCATCTATGTCATAACCTAATTTTATGTCTCTGGTTTTCACCCTTGTCCACCTTTAATCAGGTATAAAGCTCATAGGCTGGCTGCTGCAGTGGGGACCAGACATAGTACCAGATATAGTAGGATAATCCATAACCCAGCCAGACATACCACAAGTGTGTTCCACCTCCCAGGCCAATCAAGTTGACACCATCTAGTTTAATCCTTACAGTGTGGTTAATGAGAAATGCAATACTAATCTGATTTTTTCTTTCTCATAGGTAAGTTCTTTGTTCCTGAAGATACTTTTTGGTCATTTTATTTTTCTTCTGCAGTTTTGTGAATATGATCCCAGGTATAGGTACTATTTCACTTATTGTATTCTGCAACTAGCGATACATTTCATCTTGAAGACATATTTTCAGTTCTTACTCTACTATTTGTTTGCTTATTTTCTTCTTTGTATTTTTTTCCTCTTTTTCTGGAACTGTTATTAAGTAGATATTAGATATAGTTGATTTTTTACTCATTTCTTATACTTTTTATGATTATGTCTTTTTTCTTTTCTTGGAGATAGTCTTAACTTTTTCTTCTAATTCTCTGTTGAACGTTTTGTTTTTCTTATCATATTATATTCCAATAATTCACTCTGTCTTTTTTAATCTCATCATTTTCCTCTGAGATTTTCTTTATGCATTTTAAAATATTCTATAACATCTTTAGCAATACTAACTTAACCTTCTCTTGATTGAACCTAGCAAAATTTATTTGTTTCCTTTACAATCAGTTATTTGATAATCTTGGTCTGTATCTTTAGTGTTGATGATATCCTCAAGCTGTCAGATGCTTCTAGGTTTTCTATTCATATTTATGATTGAAGAATTAGATTAGTTTATATAGATGAAAATTTTTTTTATCTTACTTTACTAGCATGTGTGCTAAATGAGAAAGTTGACTGAGCTCTGTGTAATTAGTTGACTGCTAGACCTCATGCAGACTTCAGGCAGGAAGGCAGAATCCTTAACTCCTACTTCCACAAGATTTTGCAAAACAGTGAAGGTTCTACTGTGTGGTTTCTGTCATCTACTTGGAAGCCATAATTACTTTAAGGCAGTATCTCACTATATTTGCTGCTGTTGTAACAGAATATTTGAGATCTTGTAATTTAACATGAACAGAAATGTGTTTGATCAGAGTTCTGGAGGCTGGGATGTCCAGCATCAAGGTGTAGGCAAGGTGATTCTGATTCCAAGATGGTGTCTTGAATGCTGCGTCATCTGAAAGGAAGGAAGGCTTCATCTTCGCATAGCAGAAGGTGGAAGAACAAAGAGGCAACAGCAGTAATTCTGACCATGGGGATGATAACTTAAATTTTAACATGAGTTTTAGAAGGGACAAACATTGAAATATTACCAGGGATGTAGCTTAGTTTCTTCCCAGCATATTGTTTCTACTTTATCTTCAGTGCATGTGTCCCTATGCATGTGACAGAGTGGGAAGTCAGGCAAGGTAGGTCTGCAATCAGTTCAACCAATCATCTTACTCTATCTCATCATTTCCTTTTACATTCCCTGTTTATTTGTGCTCCTGCTGTCCCTTTATCTGCTTCCTGAGGTTGGAATGCGTTGGGGAAGAGAGCCTGGAAATAAGGAATTATGTCTACTTGCACTGGTATCTTCTCAGGGGATCCAAGTATACTTATGACAAATGTTCTTCAGCAAAATTTTGGATACAGTTAAACAAAGCGTTCATAATTCCAGTGAAACAATTGATCTGATCAACTCTTGTTCTCTACTCACAGCCTGAGGAAGATAGCCCCTAAGTGTCATGTCACTTGGTGGGAGCGTAGGCAATCTTGTTAAAGGGTTTAACTGACAAATTAATTGGCGAAGCATCCTGCCAAAGAATTCTTAAGTGGTCTCCTCTTTATGTTTCAAACAACATCTTTAGGAGTGATACAGAGACCTGTAAACCTGGTTCAATTTGAGAGAGATGTGGAGTCATTTGAGGCAGTTGGAAGCTTCAAAACAATCCTTTGGAATGGAACTTGTGCTTTTGGACAGAGATAAAGAGTTCTGCATACTGATTTAAATGAAACAATTTGATTGAATAAATGCATATAGACGCCTTCCATCTAAAATGATGTTCTGGGTGATGTAAATAAGTCTTTTGTAACAAAGTGTGAATGTTTGCCAAGTCATATTTTTAGGAAGCTTATAAAGAGTGCCAAGAAGCCTACAGGACACCGAAAGAAGTAAAACAAATGTTGTATTTTACTGATGTCAGCAATAGCTTGTAAACCTCAACTGTGACTTCACACCCAGGAATTGCTCCACTGCTCAGAATGAATAATCATTTTCAAGGGAATTCCTGGCATCACTTTTAAGAGGACTTCGTGCATGGCGGCACTATGAGGATTTGTGTGAAGGGCAGGAAAGCAGCAGCTGGTAAGTAAGTTACAAAAGGCCTTTTGCCTCTGGAGGTCTGAGTTTGTAACTCAGACTTGCTTTGGCCACAGAAAAATTTTACTTCATTCATTCTTGTTCCTGCTTAGCCTCATTAGAAAACCACCATGCCATTTAGCTTCATTTCTCCAACTGGCTGTGTGTGTTGAAGAGGAAGCCAAGGGCTGGGTAAACAGGCCCAGCTGAGGTGTGCTGGCTCCGCCAAGTGGAGTCCTGTCCACCACCTGCCTGGACTCAAGCTTTCTTCAAGCCAAGCACTTATTACGCCTTCTTTGTCATAAACACAAATCCATGTCAAGCACTTTCTGTTTTAACTTAGAATTAATTCAGGAGGAATTTGCTCTTCTGAAGTCGGAATCTGTGAAAGTTTTAAATAGGAGACTGACTGGTAAGTACAGCTGTTGACTGGGATGGGCTCCTACTTTGGAAAACATTTTGTTTTCATCACAGCGGGGTATCCATGGACTCCCTAGTCATTTGTGAATTACTGTCATCTTTGTTATAAATTTGAAGTGAGGTATGGGTGTTTAAGGTTTTCCATTCGAGACTTTAAACATTACGCCAAGTGTGGAAGGCTTGAGAAATGTTGATAAGTTCCACTGTTTCTACACCATTAATCCTAAGGAACTTCTTGATCCAATAACAATACAGATCCAATAATGTTTGAGCTCTGAGGTATCCAGTTCCCTCATGGATTCTTCTATTGCTCCATGCCAGGGAACCCCTGTTCAACCCAAGTTAGGCCCTCTTTTTCTTTTCTCTTTTCTGGTTTGGCTGCCATCAACTACCCCATCCTCTCATGCCTCTGACCAATTGGCCACTGCTCTTGAACGAAGCACACTGACCTCATTCTTAAAAGAGTATTTAAATCAGCCTCAGAACTCCTAGGTTCTTTATAGGAATTTAAAATCTTCTTTTGAAAACAATGTACTAAATTACACATTGTCATGAATTCAGATCAAAGAACCTGTGGGGAGAAATCTTTCTTCAATTGGGGGGAAAAAGATTCAGCAAAAAATATTTTTAGTATTTTAAATAATAGCACTTGATTGTTCCTTGATGGAGAAGTTTTTTCAAGATGAGACGTAAATGACCTGCCAATTCTGCCATCTGGGGATGGAAAGAAGAACCACTTAAGGAGCAGAGACTGTTGGAAGAAGAAAATTCCGTGCTCATTCTAATGTAGAGGATACATCATCTGTGAGCCTGCATTCTGTCATCCACCAGAAGCAAAGTAATAAAGATATACACTATATTTCCACTAGCAAGCTAAATGACAAAAGTATTTTTGGAGAGACTTTCGGTCTGAATGACATTTTTAACATCTCACAGCAGGGTAGACAGAAGATTGGATGCAGAGGAGATTATCTTCATGCAGCCAAAGTGTCACTTTCTTCCTTAATCCTCCAGGAGCCCTCTGAGATTGCCTTTCCCCTTTGAATTCATAAATCTACCCAGCATTCATTCAAAAATATTTATTGGGTATCACTATTTAGTAGGTATTGGTTTAAGTGCTGAGGAAACATGTGACAAAGTAGAAAATAATAAATAAAGTAGACATGATCTCATCTTGCAAAGAGTTACATTCTGAGGGAGCCTGCGCATGCATGGTTACAACTGTGAAGAGTCTGAATTTCATTTTCTTGCGAGGGCTGCCACAGTTTCTTGAATGCTATAGGACAGTTCATTAGTCACAGCAATTGCAGTAGCCAAACAGTCAACCCTTACATCCAGGCTTCCCTAACCTGAAGTCTCTTGGGTGAACGTGAAGAGAGCCAGATGATAAGCCCAGGACCCTGAATCCTTAATAATGGGCAAGAAGCATGCATGCCCTTTGTTTTGAAGGGAGCTAAGATCTTTATTTACTGGACATGAAGCATGTCCTTTTTTCCCAAAGAGGGAGACACTATCTCCATCTTCTAAGGCTGTTTACTCTACAGACCACTTGAAAAGGTTTGGAACAAAGAGCAGCCTGTACTTCATTCGCAAGATATGCAGAAACATGAGACATCCATGGAAAATTCTTTACCAATAGTTCAGAGCTATAACCTGGTCTGTCAGAGTAGAGAAAGCTCTGCTTACACAGGTGAGCAGTCATTTTTTCACATGCTGCCTTCTGGATGTGACCACAATATCAAAAGGGATGGTTTTGGATGGGTTGGAGGAAAAACAGTGCTGAGCTGAGGAAATCTTCAGTGTATGATGTAGTTGGCAGTTTCCAGGGAACTTCACAGTTCCATGACAGCATGAAACATTAGCTATGCAGTGCATGACCAGGACGGTGGGCTGCAGGTGTCAGCCAGGCCAGCCACCAGAGTGATCAGGCATCTACTCGAAGGATGCAGAGAGACCTGGAGGAGAGAGGAAAGGTAGTTGTGGGAATAAGTGCAAAAAACAAAGAACAACAATAGCAACAACAACAATAAAAAAATGCAAAAAACAACAAAACAAAACAAAGCCCTCTATATTTGAAGTGAATTAGTGTAAGTGTCTCATGTTGGTTGGGGTTTCTTTTTTACCCTGATATATAGGAATTTAGAAGTAGCCATATGGATTTTCGTGAAAGTTGGTAAAAATAAAATGTGCTTTTAAGATGTCTGTCAAGTTTCGGCCTTAGTTAATTTTTATAGATGAGCTTTAAACTCCTAAAAAACAAATGTGTAATAGAAATGCTGATGTAGACACAGACCTAATTACAAAAACATGCAGTGGAAACTGAGACATGGAATTTTGCAGGAAGAACTTCATTAAGGTGCATTTGATATGTTAATACATTTGAAATATAGTAAAATGAAGTAAAAGTATAAAAATACTATGGGGGAAAATGTATAGAATGAATTAAATGTTTCTTGACTGGAACAGAGAAACCATAAATTATATATAAGTATATAAATATATATTTTCTGAAATGCCTACTGTATATTTATCTAAGGTAACAAATTGACCTGGTACAAATCATCTTGGAATTCTTGAACTCTTACCTAGTTCTTCCTCACTAAAAATAAATATGGTGGTTGTATAACTTATTTTCTAGGCTGCTAAGCATTTTGTTAGTCTTATTTTGTATATTTTGTTAGTCTTATTTAAATTTTAATTTTAATCCCTTTCTCTACATACTTGGTGCTAAACCTTGGCATATGTATGCTGGAAAAGTGTGTTTATATTTCAAAAATGTTTTGAAAACTTTAGAAAGTACTTTGCATGCATTGATACATTGTTGCATTTGATCCTATTTGATCTTAACAATTGCACTTTGCATGGAGACATTACTGTTTCTTTTTTACATATACAGACACTGAGACAGATAGAACTTCAATGGTGCCTAAAACCACACAATGAGTAACAGTAAAGAACAATAGATTCTTAAAAAAAATACTATGATCTGGCTCTTCCTGAAGTTACACATTATATAAACAGGTTATCTCTGTGGTAGGATGGCAACTTCTGGCTTGAATTAGCCTTCCACTGGAGCTACCTTCATTTAATGGAGCTATCTTCATTTAAAAGTGATAGAGCATTTTAATAAATAAACCAGCACACACACACACACACACACACACACACACACACACACACACACAGTGAATTTTTTTTGTTGTCCAGTCCTTTAAGGGAGAAATTGAACCAATCCTTTTGATGCTTTAAAGGGAGAGAAAAGTTAAAGAAGAGAATGAAAAAAGTTAAAGGAGAGCATGAAAGAGGCAATGTCTGAGCTTTTTTGTAGAACTTAATTCCTGATTTATAACAATGTCAGAAGTGGAGGTAAAACTACTAGAAGACTTGAGACTCAGGAAGTGACTGTATTTTGAGAGTTACACACCCTATTTTGCTGAGAAATTAGAGGGAAAACTAAAACAATTCATTTGATGCATGTAGTTTTAGAAGGCAAATATTTTTGTTAAGGAGATGAATTTTAACAGTTTAAGAGACTTTAAATGAATTAAAAAATTAATTCTAGTGGATATGACTTTAAATTGGCCCCCACTTTCTGTTTAAAAACTAAAATTTAGGGTTAGTTTGTTGCAAAAAATAATAGTAACTAGCATTTTTATGGTGTAGAAATATTTACCATCGAATGGATACTGAGATCAACAATAACTTAGGAAATAAAATTAAAAAATTGTGTCTATATTAACATATTCTTTTCCTTTAGAATTTAAAAGTCATTTGCATTATATGTTAGGATCCATTATATACAGAGGCCCTCTGTTTTGTTCTTCTTATGTACTCATGTATTTCTGTAACAAAACCATTCAGTTTTACTATAGTAGATTTATAGCAAGTTTTGTTGTCTGGCTATACAGGAATCCAAACACTAATATTATTCCAAAAATATAGGTAATCCTGCAACCTTTCCTCTTGAAGAGGAACATTAAAATTGATTGGTTCCATTTTTAAAAATATATGTAGAAATTCCAGTTGAATATATATTGACTTCACATATTTATTTGGGATGACTTGTGTTTTTATAATACTACTATACACTACACTTTCAATTTAGGATATTACATGTCTTTTAATTTATTTAGAATCTTTAATAATATTTTGTAACTGTGTCCATAAAAATTCTGAAACTTTCTTTTTTTTTTTTCTTTTT
>RJWT010009014.1:0-25581 GCA_004365215.1 Cuniculus paca
GAAGATCTGAACATTGTGCTTGGTGCCATGGCCAGATGGGACTTGGTGGTGTTATATTTTGAAGAGTGTGTGACTGCTCTTCACATGGGGACCAGTGAGCTGAATATTTGGTGACTAGCAAGGTGGTAGTTACTGGTGCAGCTCATCAAATACTTCTGGGTTGCCTCCTGAGACTCCAGTTAGATTGTACCTCTCTGCCTATTTGGAGTTAAGTGGGATCATATCACTTGCTTTAACCAATAAAATAGCATGTGTACACCCCTGGGTGGAAGTGTTAAAAAAGCCTGTGAATAATTCAGCATACTCACACTCCCCCTCCTCTACAGTGACCAGCAGACAGGCAGCTCCACTGGTCTTTGGCTCCAGAGAGTGAAATGACCCAGAGAAGAAACCACGCTGACCCATGTTGAACATGTAGCAGGACTAGCAAACAAAAACTTTGAGTGTTAATTTGTAGAGTTAAAAACACTGTCAAAAATTTTAAAAATTAGCCCAACCTAATCTAGCCTCTCCTGACTAAAATTGTAGTGAATAATACAATGGTGCATTTGTCAGAGTGCAGCACGTGCACAGAGGCCTGAAAGGTCACGGTGTTCATACGTTGGAGTGGACAGTTAAGTGGGTAAGAGGAAAGAGAGATGGCAGGGCACTTTAGTGCCATGTGGGGGAGTGCAAATTTTATTCTGCATATGAAAAGGAGAGGTTTGATCAGAGTGTAGTGCAGGTTTCAGTCTGGAGGAAATACTTATTAGGTGGCTGTTAGAAGTCTAAATGGTCTCAAGGCAGGCAGCATTTATGAAAGTAGAAAAAGCAATGGATGAGGGACAATATGGAGGTTAAATTGATGTTACTGGATGAGCCATTGAAGATGAGCAGTGGGGGATGGTGAGGAATCCAAGATAAGACTGAGGTATTTTTGGGGAACTCAGAGACTTTAGCTTTTCTTTGGGCTCTGTGTCTGCCTTTGTAAATGGCCTATTAGAAGTCAAGGATGATTGTGTCATCTGGGGCTCACAAGAGTGAATCCTAAAGGCAACCATATCTTTCCCTTCTCATTCTCTTTTGCAGTTGGGGGTGGATGTAGGGTGATAAGACATTTTTTATTCTTTCTCTCCTCTGAAATATTGTGAAAGCTGATGTAGAACCCAAAGCAGGTGCTATAGTTGATGTGAAAGGTACCCCCAAGGGTCCTTTGTTTAAGACTTGGTTCACAGCCTGTGGTGCTATTGGGAGGGGCCTAGTGGAAGGTCTTTAGATCACTGGGACATGTCCTCAAGTGAATCCTTTCTCTTTATAAATTGTTTATGTCAGATATTTGTTATAGTAACAGAAAGCTGACTAACACAACAGGGACCTCACCAAAATAAGGGAGCAGCATTCGTCAATATTCAGTTGTCCCATACATTTTTGGATATAGAAGAGATAGGAAAGATGGGTGAATCATCATATTAATGGGATTTCATGAATTTTTGGAGAACATTTTGAAGACATTTTCACAATTTAAACAGAGCACAGAACAAGCCAAAATGATTTTAAAAATCTGTAAGTGGAACCAGGCTACAAACTGGATAATCCCTCCCTGCAAAGAGCTCTCAGTTTATTTCTGAGGGGGCTGGAAGCTCCTTCTGATGTTTTAAACCCTCCTAAAATGCAGTAAGTCCCCAATTTATAAACAAGTTTGATTCTGGGAGAATGCTCCTGTTGGGGACCATGAATTACAAATTGAGTCTAGGAGACATCCAAAGCTTGTTCTTGTCCTGCCTTTGAGCCAGCTTGGAATGTGGAAACTCTCCATTCTTTTCTGGTCCCAGCTCAAAGCCCTAGGGCTAATGACTGCTGTAGTGCTCACAGGACAAGATAAAACCTGCTGGAGACAATAATGCACTTGAAGAAACTATAGTTTCCTCATTGCTCTCTGTCTTGTCCTTGTCCTTGCAAGAATGTGTGGGTAGTGACTGAAGCTGGAGGACAACCACACATGTGGGGCTGGAGCAATGCCAGTCCTGAGAACAAAAAGTGCTTGAGCTGAGCCAAGTGAACAAGCTGCTCCAGCTTCAGGAATGTGAGGTACCTCAAGGCTACCATGCAAGCAGGTTGCTAGGCAGAGGGTGTCATGTGACATCAGCCTGCCATATGTTTAAATAAGTGCACTGCAGAGGTCATGTAGTTATTTTCCTCCCACCCAGAGAGGGGGCTTTGCCTGACCTCAGCTTTCTGTGTTCTGACTTTTATTTTTATTTCTCCATCTTTCCACTGTCCTTCCCCTGGGAACTTTGAGAGCTGCACTGGATGCGGCATATTGGTGCCTAAACACAGAATCTGGGTATGAAGAGATAGCAGGTGAGGGAGGAGACAGTTCTCATTGTGTGAATAAAAGGGGGAGAAGTGCATTGATAGCATCAATATTGATCAGAGAGGTGTATTGATATTGATATCATCAGATGTAAAGCGGGAGGCAAACAGATTCTCAAGAACCACAGATGTGTATGGTAATGCTTGTTGTATTATTAATTCCCATATTTACTTTCTTTTTGTGGACTTGGATTAGGAAGTGTCTTAATGGTCATGCACTTGTTGAGACAACAACAGAGGACTTGGCTCAAAGCACTACTTTAAAATCAAGTTCCAAGTGAGAAAAAGATGGCGGGATACCAGCTGCTCCAATAGAGCTTAAACTCTCTAGGTTTGCTCAGTTAGATAAAGAAGGAATGGTGGGGGGCAAAAAAGACCCTTCCCCACTAGAAGAGTGTTTCACTGCAGCTTCAGTTTCACAGTTGCCCAAAGTAAAACCTATAACATTAACTGTGCCATAAGCAGCTACTTCAAGCTTCTCAGTTCAGGGAAATTTTGCTGCATTGTGGGCTGAGAGTTCCACCCTTTGTAAAATAGAATCATCCTTTAAGTTAATTGCTCAACAACTGGCCTTTGAAAATGCAAATAAATAGTGTAAAGAAGCTTTATGAGCCCATAAATAATAGACTATGCTGTCTGAGATGATTCAGATTTGTGCAGACATTGGTCCCTCATATGTACAAGGGGCTACCTTGGCAACAAATATCATTCAGGTTATTCACCCACAGCCTAGAGGAAAGGGAAAGAACAAGGTTACTTGTTGAAGATGTGGATTCAAGGGACATTTTGCCCAAAATTGCTTTGCTGCACCTGTATCTGTCTCTTCAACAAAATCTTCTAGAATCTGTACAAATTGTCAATGAAGGTATCACTGGGAAAATGGGCATAAATCTCAAACTAATGTGAAAAGCTGACCTATCCCAGGAAACTTTTAGTGGGGTCTGCTCTGGCCCCACCAAACAGTGAGGGCCCTACAGCATAGAGAGCTTCCTTGAGAGGGCATGGCCTGGCTTTGCTTGGTGCAGCAGCTAGGACTTGGTGCTGTGGGTAGCTCATGGGGTTCGTGGTACAGAGTTGATGTCTACACACTGCTGCGGGCCTTAATGGGCAGGCAGAGGGATGAAAGCCCTGCTGGCCCTGCTTCCCGCATGCTGTGGTGTGAACTCCATAGGGGCCCCACTGTGTCTTTAAACTGCCAGCCCTCCCACACCATGGCACTTGAGCTGTGCTTGGCTCAGAGCTGTCAGAAATGCAGCAGCCCAAATTGAAAAAAAAAATGGTGGCTGTGGCTGCAGAGGTAGTGACTGCCAAATCACCTGGGGGGCGGAGGGTCACTGGAGATGGAGCCCTTCCCTGGTGGTGAGGCGGGAGCTGCAGCTGGAGATAAAAGTAGCGAGTGAGAGCCCTGGGCACCCAAATACAGGATATGGGTTTCTCTTCTGCACAGAAGACTGAATTACAGGCTGTCATACAGGCTTTGCAAGATTATTCATCCACTCCCATTAACCTTTTTTCAGCTACTGCTTATGTTTGCAGTGTGATGTGCCACAATGAAACTGCCACTATACCCACTGGCCATAAAGACCTTTTTCATTTGTTTCATACTCTCCAATTTGTCATTCAGTCATGCCATGTTCCCTGTTTTATCAGTCATTTCCGTTCTCATTTCCAATTGCTGGAGTATCTCACTGAGGGAAATGCTGCAATAGGTTGCTGGCTACTATCACTGTTACTCCCTTGATGCCATTCAACAGGCTTATGCCTCTCATACCACCTTTCATTAAAACACTTCTGCCTTGTGCAAATAGTTCCTTTTAACCTGAGAAGGCTCAACAAGACATTGTTTAACAGCCATTGTTAAAAATGTTCCCCATGCATACTACATCTTTCCTCACTCTATGTGGGGCTTAATCCCCAAGGGTTATACCCCAATCATCTCTGGTAAATGTATGTCACTCACATTCTTGAGTTTGGCTTTCTATGCTGGGTCCACATTTCAGTGGATACTTCCTCAGGATTTATTTTTGCTTCTGCCTGCACTGGTGAAGTGACTAAACATGTCATTGCTCATTGTTTGGATGCCTTGAATACCCTTTGCTGCCTGTAGGCACTTAAGATTGACAATGGCTGAGGCTATACAAATGCTGCCTTCCAAATGTTTTGTAAAACTTTTCATATTTCCCTTACCACAGGAATTCCTTATAACCCTCAAGATCAAGGAATTGTTGAGAGTTCTTACCACATACTCAAAATTCAACCATAAAAACAAAAGGGAGAATCCTTCCCTACAAAAATTTATACCTCATAATAGAATTTACTTGGCATTATGTACTATTAACTTTTTAAATCCTACTAGGGACAGAACTACAGCAGCAGAAAGACAATTTAATCAGGTAAAAGAAAAAAAAAACTAGGAATGGTCCTTTGGAAAGATCATACTGGACAATGGAAGGGACCCAGCCCAGTGCTAATTTGGGGTCTAGGGTATGCTCATGTCCTTCCAGAGAATGCTGAATGGCCTATCTGGGTGCCAGAGTATGCTGTCCAGTGTATCATGGACCCAGACCCAGAGAAGGAGTTGATTCTACCATTCAAGAAGCTGATGCTCAATCCTATGACAGTGATGCCTCAGAGACTGAGCCACAGCTGACAGACAAACATGGGGCTAGATTCAAGTTGGGGCCAATTAAATGAATTGACCCAGGATGCCCAGGAAATGGTAAACAAAAATGGGAATCAAAGTTCTGAGTAGGTGACAGAGTGCATAGAGATAACCAAACTGAAAATTGCATGTAAGAAAAGGACACAAAAGTTACCAGTATTCTTAAGACAAAATAAAATTCAAAAATTATATATTAATTATAAATAAAAATTGTATTCCTTCCAACTCTTTTTTTTTGTCTTTTTGAGACAGGGTCTCACTATGTGGTTCAGGCTGGCCCTACACTCACTTTGTAGCTCAGGCTGGCTTCCAATTTTCAACAGTCCTCCTATCTCAGCCTCTCGAGTGCTGGGATTACAGGCATGCCCCACCACCCCCATCTTTCCAAATTATTCTTATAAGAGATCTCTGCTAATAGACTTACAAATAATTCCGACCAGCCTGTTTATAATTACAAACTTCTAAAATTGTAAAAGAATTATTATAATCCAATTTGGTCAAAAATATATTTGAGTGTAGTCTGATTATTTAAAATGTTTGTCTGTTTGTCCAATCTGTTAAGCTGTGTACTTGTTTGTCCATCTGTCAAAACAGTAAACAGCTGTTTTTTATTTGAGCTCAATAATTTTTTGTCTTTTTCTTTTTTCTTTTGTATTTTTCGATCATTTGTTCATAATTTAATTTGGTTTGTAGATTTAAAAAGCATGCTTCCACCCAGGTTGCCAGCTGGTTAAATTGATACCAAATTTGGTTTTCTCATAGGTCACTGAAAAATTGTTAAGATGATTAAACAAAAATTCCTTTGGGTAGAGAGAAATTATTGGAAAGGACTCCAGTTTATGAATAAGAAAGCAACTGTGTGGAGATATTTGTCTGTTTCTTGTTCATTAATAGGAAGGCCCAATTATCTCAATAGGCTTATGGGAGACAGCCAGGAAATGTTATTAAAAAATATTTTTGTGATACATTTACATTGGACACCATCAAAACATTCTGTTTTCTAGACAATAAAGTTTTTGATTTAAAGCATATGGCTATGACCATTTTTATTAACCTTGTAGTGTATTAAATGTTCATGTTTCCAGATGTACAGGTCTTCCAAAGTATAAAACAAGAATTGTTTATAGTGATAGACTTTTGTTTCAGATTCAGACCTCTGCCTTTATTAAATACTTATGTGATATATATGCTATGTATGTGACATTATATTTAGAAATGCCTAGATATTAAACAGTCCAGACAGTGTCACAAATTTCTTCAGTGATATTCCATTAAAGGTCTACAAGTTAGATAAATCTTCTAGATAGGGATGATTGACTAAATGGGCTATTTTATGTCAAAATAGAAATTTAGATGTGTTACAAAAATGTCATCATGATTGTCATGTTACAATATTATGGATGGTTTTGATTTCTAATTTTCTGTGTAAAAAATGTAACTATTGTCTGTTAATATTCTACAGGGATTCAAATGCTAAACTTTCTATGGTTGATAGGAAATAATGGCTCTATTTTGTATACTATTAAGCTCACTGCTCCCAATACAATGTAATGTCATTAATCTTCTTTTCTGGATGTTCAACAATTTGAGATCTGGAGACCAAAAACTAGAAAGATAGATGGGATAGGAGGACAGCCAATATTTTGGCCCCAGCCCTCCAAGGTCGATGAGGACCCAGGACATAAGAGAACCTCTGCTGTGACATACTATAACTCGGTAAGTCCCCAGTCTTCTGACCAAGGAGACTATGGGACCACAGAGGAAAGTGATCAGCAATGTATAGTGTGCCCAAGGAGAGTCACTAGGAAAGAAAAGTCTCCTAAGCTTTCACAGAAAGCAACTTGGTCAAGCAATGGCTGTGGCTCATCCAGACAGCTGACACTGACAGAACTAAGAGGTGCTATACATGGTTCCAAGGTAAATCCTGAGGAGACTTAACTGACCTTGCTAGATAGCAAGAGATTAATTGTAATTAATACAGGTCTTCCCTTAACTTGGTCTTGAACATCCTGCAGAAAAGTATAACTACAAGAAGAATAAAACAATGGCATAGCAATATGCTCTCTATAAAAGAAACTCAAATCACTAACAACTTCCAAAAATTTCCAGCTACCCTGGTAACTGACTGCTGTTATGGATTAACGGGATGTATAGGGTTAAATTGCTGAATACAGAGACTTAAAATCCTTGGACTGGAAATCTTTAGTCTAAATGAGTAAATTCACTCAGAATAAAAAAGGTTCAAGAATGAGAAGGTCTTCTGAAGAGTCCTCCAAACAGGGCTCCTCCAACTTCAACTGACCACTCATTGCTTGCAAATACAAAACAGAAAAGGGGGAGATGTAGGAGTGGCAGAAGCTGGAGATCAATCATATGTGTGGAGCTGGAGTGAGGCTGGTCCTGAGAACAAAGAGCAGTTGAGGTGAGCCAAATGAATAAGCTGCTCCAGCTCCAAGAACTCAAGGTGCCCTGAGGTTACCATGCGGACAGATTGCTAGGCAGAGGGCGTCATGTGACATCAACCTGCCAAATGTTTAAATCGACACACTGCAGTGGTTGAGCAGTTCCTTTCCTCCCATCTGGAGAGAGGCCTCTACCTGATCTTAGCTCTCTGTATTCTGATTCTTATCTTTATTTTTCAATCCTCCCACCATCCTTCCCCCCAGGAACTTTGAGAGCTGCACTGGACATGGCAAGAATGGTTTGTTTATACTAGCCCACCATAGTCACCGTTACCGTTCCTGGAAACACCCACTGTCCTTCACCTATTGTCCTTGACTCAATTGTAATGAATGAATGCCAAGGTTCTAGGCACCTTGTGACCTTTTGTTCTTTGAGAACAACTGGTCACCCAGATCCCTGCTTGTACTCCTATTTTGTCTCTTGCTTTTTCTTCCTGCCATGTGCCATACACTTGGCAGGGCATTGGGGGCTCACTCCAGGGGTCCCCAATAACTGGCACCATACAACATGTTGGTAGTAGTTCCTAAATTGAATTTGTTTGCAATCTGACAAAGTGAATCTTACAGTACACCTGTGACCTGTGAACATTCACAACTCAAATGTTCGTATGTTGGGAACTTACTGTAATGAGCTGTGGGAGAGGTGCCAAATTAGTTTCTCTGACCTCACCTGTTTCTCAGCACTATTCTGGCTCTAATATATATTGTTCTTTCCTTACTTACTATCTTGCCAGGTGTAGTTGTTCATTTTCCCTTTTTTCAGATTTATTTGTGTTCCACTTCCAGCTCTCCAAGTAAGATTAAATGAGTTTCTTTTTATGCCCTGTCCCCCATGGAACCTGCCCTGGCAGAAAGAGATACCTGCAGGGTGGCAGCTACACAGCTGGATTAGATCTACCAATTATAGGGGGGATTCTTAAGTGAAAGCTGCACACAAATAATATGGGGAACATGTTAGAAATGTACATTTTCAGTGTTTGGCACCAAACTCGGGAACCAGAAAGTCTGGAAGTGGGCTCAGCAATTTGTGTTAGTAAGTCCTCCTGATAACTCTAAAATTTAAGGACATCTGGTCTAGGATAGCTTCATGACATAACCTGTCTTCACCAGACAGGTGAGATTTGAGGATCATTTGATGTTGCTAGTAGAGAAATCATGAGAAGTGGGTATTTTAGTGTGGAGCAACTCACTCACTTTTCACTATGTTGTCCAGGTTGGCTGCAAACTCACAGTAATCTCTTGCCGCAGTCTATATAGTACTGGGATTATAGGTTTTGTGTTATCATGCCTGGTTTGTTTTAGTATTTTTTTTTTTTAACCTTTAAGATTAGGTAGCTGAATTGCTCAACAATTTCAGTTTAGGGACTCATGCAGTAGTATGAGATATTTGTCAACTATTTTTAATATTTCAGAAAGCTTCATAGAAATTACATTTTCTGTCAATATGCTACATGGACTGACCAACATTTCTCATTTTGTTATTCTGGGGACAAAATAAGCTACTTGACTATGAATTTGTGATAATCTGTATTTATGTTCCCAGGACTTTTCACAGGATCTGGCCCAACGAAAATCATGTAAATAATGATTTCAAAACTAAGCTTCATAAAATCAGTGGGAAAAGTACAGCTTATTTTATGCTGACAAGAAGCGGTGATATTTTAGTGTGTGTACCATTTGTTGCAGTGTGTCAGATTCCCACAAATATTACAGGATATTCAATATAGGGACCAGGTGGCCTCAACCCCACACTTGGCTTGTTAGTATTCCCGTGGAAGATATTCATACTTATTCATAAATCTGCATGGTTTCAATTACTTATGATTTTCTGCTAAAACTGGATGCTGTGCTTTTGGTCCTGTAAGATCCATCTGGGTCATTGACGGACCCTGCTGTGGCCATGTGTGCAGTATGTTTACTGGCAGTACAAACTTCAGCAGTTTGGCATGGAAAATCACATCTCAACAGACGGTCTAGGCTGGGGGAGATGTCCTTTGGGTGTCCTGAGAGAAGTTGAGATGCTGCCAGGAACCTTCTGGTGCCTTAGTAGCCTCCCCCACCCCCCAGCATCATGAGGCTGAACTTTGGGTTGTCCTTCCTTCCTGTGTGTTGCTAAGGGGAACAGGTTGACGATGTTTCCCACTGTGTTGGCCTGTCCAAGGCAGGGAGGAAGAGGAGCCACCTGCTGCTCCACAAGGGAAGTGAATCAGCAGGGCTCTGGCTTCCTTCGAACTCATTCTTTATTTGCTGGTGAGACTGTTCAATTGACAGTCACTCTTTTAAAACCTGAACAACAAGATCAGAACCCGAAGGGGCAAGAGAACAGACCAAACCTTTATTAGTTCACAGAACTCCAATTCTTTATTAATCACAGCTTGCTCACAATGACATACAGGAAAATAGCACTAATGAAGAGTAAATATGCAGGCAGCAACCTTCAGGAGTTGGGAGTTGGGAGTTGGGGGAGAAACGACTTCAAAACTGCGATAGGTACTTATGGTGGGTATCTGGTGATTCTCTTAGTTGGCACAAATGCCCTGCTTAGCCCCCCCCCTTAACTGCGTCAGCTTCACAGATGGAGTGATTGTTTTTTTCTTAACAGGCAGGATTGCCTCACACTGGGAAGAAAGACCAGCTTGAGTGAAAGTCCGCAGTGTTTTTGCTTTTGTTTGTGTTTGTGTTTTAATGCAACAACCAGCTCACAGTTTCCAAGTGGAAAAATGTTCAGTAGCATCATGTACTTGTACTATAAGTAAAAGCTTAAAAGGAACATCATCAATCATGGCATCCACAAATAAGCCACCTGACACATTAATTAATTCATTCCATCAAAAGAACTTAAACTAGAGAAGAAAGCCCACTGTATGAAGAGCGGTGTCATGACTGCTTGAACCACTGGGATATGGATTTGTGTTCAGCACTTTTAAAAGGTTCAGCTTTTTGCTTCTACCCAGATTGATCTCAGATCTGTCTTCTCATCCATCCCTTTCTAAAGCCAAAGCCCATTTGTGGCACATAATCCAGTAAAAGCAGAAGTAATTGCTATCTTGGTTGTTTATCTTAGACTGGTTTTGTAGTTTCTAGGCAGTAAGTAGATTATGAGCGAACAAATGTGGAAGTTCACGTGGAGTTGTAATACCTGTGAAGTAGGTATGGTCTCAGTCAGGCTCAGAGATTACAAAGTCACCTAGGTCATTAGGCAATGGTGGGTTTCTAGCACCATAAACTGTCTACTGACCTCATTTTCTGTTGGAATGAAAAGGGTAGGGAATGGAGTTCGACATGGGGAGCTTCAAAAAGAAGAGACCTAGCAAATTCATTTGAGTGGAAAGACACAACATCAAAAGCCTGTTACAGGACATGTAAGATTATGAAATAACTTGCATAATGCAATACTTGTATTTTTTAACAAAAATGTAAGTATTTACAAAATAAGATCCAAGGTATTTTTTAAACATCAAGCAAAACATTCTGCAAAGAGACCGCATTGATTTTTTAAATTTTTGATTCTGTTTTTTGTTTTTTATAATGAGTTCTTTTTAAACCATGTCATACATTTCCCATACTGATATCGCATGATCCATTATAATATAGGCAGGGGGATTTACTATTGGTGGGGCGTGCCATACCCTCTGTCGCTTCAGCCAGACAGTTCAACCTGGAGTTCCTTGTTCCTGCGCACCTCCGCAGCATGCCTCTCCTGCAAGACACGGGGGAGAAAAGAAATGTGATAGGGCCATAGTGGGCACGCTGCCAAGAGCCAGGATGGCTGGTGCCACTCTCTGCACACACTGAGGGTCATCATCTGCCTTTAGGAATTTTCTCCACTTCACAAAATAAATGAAAACATAACCCCAAAAATGATCACACTGGAGAAGATTTTAGAAGATTTATAGTGTCTTTAAAAAATGTTTAACACTGATTTTTGTTTAAAATTATGATGAAAAAGTTATCATTAGGAGAGCTTTGAATATAATGATTTATATAAATTCAGAGAACTGTGATAACACATCAGGTTCTTGGTCTCACTGTTTTTAGTAGTATCTGTCCCTTCTCCCAACATGTCAGGACTTTGGGGTTGTGAAGGCCTTGTATATTGCTTCTTAAACCCTACCTGTTGAGGCCCTTCACGACTGAGCCAAGGTCTTTTCCACTCTTGGCTGCCACTCTTCTGTCTCTCTCTCAAATTTGACGTTTCAGTTTAATGGAACAATCTTTTCATGGAGTTTTTAGTGGTCAGAATTTTAGTCTTTTGATCTTACTCGTGAAGCCCTATAGCAATCAGCCCTTTTTCCATGAAGATTTTCATGAGCCCACAAACTAATCACATTTTGTGTTTGAACATCTGTATGATAAATCTTTCCTTTTATGTAGCATAGTCTGACTTACAAGCTTTCTCCTTTTTGTTTCATTTTCTGTACTTGATTGGTTAGAAGCTCTCTGAGGGTCTGAACAGTGTTTGCTCAGTTATGTTGCACTTGCACCTAATAGAATAGTACAAGTAGATAGCACAAGATTGGCGATGTTTATTTACATGAGGAATCGAGGCTAGTCTTGGACTGTGAACTGAATTTCTGAGGAGGCAACCAATGAAGGAAAGATGGAACTTGTAGTTTTCAGTGCATAGTTCTACACTGGATGTCTATGAACAGGTTATTTTGCATATAATAGGTGGCAAATTGAACTTTTATAATACTATTATTGATTATGTTTCTGACTAGAATGTCAGTAATATAGCCTCTCCTCACTCTGAAATTTCTTGAGGCTGTATAGTTTCTTTTAGTTCAGGGACAAAAACCAAAAACAAAAACAAAAACAAGAAGCTATAAAGTAAATCTTAGCATTAAACTTTATCAACTTCAAGAAGTCTACGTGTATAGAGTTCTTTATATTATAATATTGATCATTTATTAGGCACTCAATATGTACAAGGCATTTAATATGCACCTGCATCAATACAGATCTTACTTATATTAATTTCTTTAATGCAGGCAAAAAACCCTATTATTACCCTCATTTTACAGATGAGGAAGAAGAGGCATACAAGGTTAAGTAACCTGCCCACATTCACTGAATTAACAAGGGTAAGCTGAGATTCAAATCCAGAAAGCCTGGTTCCACATCCCACTTGCTTATCCATTGCTGTGTTATCTCAGTGTTAGTGTAAGGAGACAGTTGTACAGTTGTGTGGAAAAATGTGCCTTTCAAAGTGCAGGTTCTGGGAGGAAAAAAGCAAAGCGCAGCTCATGCTTTCTTCAAAGATATAGAATTGAGGAAGCAGGAAGTTGACTGTAGAGAGTTTCAAAGCAATTTTACTTAATTGGTTTAAATTAGCTTTTATATATGTTCAAGACCATGAAGAGGGGAAAAAAAAAAGACATGCATAGAGAAATGAAATCCTGTTTGGAAATGTCCTAGGGGAAATTAGCACGGATTCAGCTGATTCTTCTTTTTGTTCTGCTATTATGAGGAAAAGGATGTGCAAAATCATTTTCTCATGAAGAAAGAGACTAATTAGTGAGAACTGAGCTCTTACAACAATTGAGAAAAAGTCTAGACCATCACTATGCTAGAAAAAGGCTTCAAGATTAAAGATTCAGATAAACTCAACTTTATAACAGGAAACATAATAATTAGTATTATTAGTCTTAGAGTACACTTCTTTCACTCAAAATTAGTTATAAAGAAATGGATTGTGCCATAGGAAAGAACAAATGTAATCTGCAAGTTTGAGATAACATGAAAGATGGAAGTTTAAATAAATTCTTCTCAGTTTCTAAAAAAGTATTTTGCATTTTCAGGTAGTTTGGTCAACTCATTATTGAAAAAGTTAGATCCAAATGATCAAATATATACTCATGAAATGTTAATTTAGCTTTGTATAAAAATGTGAGCAAACCAAACACAGACATGCAGGCAGCATGCGATTGTCTGCACAGTAAGCAAACTACTTGCAGTTCTCTGGAAACCTCCGGTCTTGAGATCCCAAAGGTGGCCATGAGTCTAAGAAGCTCATTGAGAACACTGTTCACTGCATTAATGGGTTTCTGATATTTGCCAGGCACTGTCAGAAGTCCTGGTCTGAACAGACCCAAGTGTATCTAAATTTACAATGTGCTCTGCAGTTCACCCCCAACCCCCATAGGAGGGAAGCATCATCAAGAGTATTTTTGAGTTATATGTGACTATTTGTTGGATATGAAAAAATATATGAAAAGTGGTTTTTGGAGAAATTCTGGTCTTCTAAAGTGTGATTTAGTAGGAAGATTTCTCTACTCGAACGTAAGAAATATGAGGTCTTGCTTTCCTTTATCTCTCATGTCCCTTTAATTTTACTAGGTATCAGATATAAGCAAGGAGCTTGCACTTGATGATGTAGGGTATCATTCTACCTGTGGAATTCTCTTATTTAAGTCTATTTAGATGCAAAGGGGAAGTCACCCCATCAGGAATCCTTCTTTTTCCTAATGGCTATGCACCTGCACTAGAAAGAGGGGCCTGGAGAGAGTTGAGGGCACCCTGGAAGTTCCTATTTTCACAGTGGTTATGGGGTCACAAGCAGCCATGGAGAGCAACTCCAGTGCTTCTGCTGAGGCTGCTTAAGGTGCAGGGGTTAATGACAGACACCTAGGAGCAGCTTCAGCTTGGTACAAATGCGTAGGGTCAACAAATTTGCATTCAGATCTTGACACTGCAATCTGCTTAGCTTTGTGGTTCTGAGTAAATCACAAAGCCTCTTTAAGGATGTGACATGGGGTATTGAGAGTATTTCCTCCTAGCAGTGCTGTTTGGATTAAATGTGATAGTACTTGCAGACATGCTTGGCCAGGGGTGAGCAATAGATCAAGGCTAGTTTTGTTCTTCTTTCCTCTGTCATTATTCATTCATCTGACACAATCTTTACACAAACAGCACGTGTGAATCAAAATAGCAAGAAAACAATACAAATCAGATGAACACAATGTAAGGTTACAATGGAAGTTGATAATGTTTAAAATCTATACCTAAAGAATTATATATTATGATCTCATAGGAAAAGAATCATGCAACCTTCACTCTCTTAAGAAAAGGTTCAAGGCCAGCCTGAACTACACGGAGACCCTGTCTCAAAAAGCAAACAAACAAACAAACAAACAAAACCAAAACCAAAACCAAAAAAGTCAAAGTAAAAGAAAGAAAAAAGTATTTTTATCATTTTAAACTACACAATATTAATATGATGCTCTCATCACTAAAATAATGACTGCTTGGCTTGACATTTGCTAGATTAGTAGAAGTAAAATTACCAATTATACTGAAACTATGTTCTTTATTTTCTAAGTACGGTACTTTTGACTAGGTAGGGAAACTACTGTCAAGGTTTTCTGGGTTATTTATTTCCTTTACTTTGTGTTTGCTATATTGTGAACTAGGCTGTCAGGTGGGACAGGCAGTAAATTTTCTGCATGGTGCTGTATACATTAGGAAGGAAGGGACCCTTTAAGGAAGGAAGCAAGTGTCTCTTTAATCGCTGCTGGCTGGCAAGAATAGGTGTTTGTAAACAATGTGATAACCTTGATATTCTTCAGTGGCTTTGTACTTACTGTGTTTAACAAACCATACCATGTATCATATTGTTTGTATAATATTATTTATAGCTGGATATTATCTTGTCTGCATTGGTAAGGAGGTGGTTGGTAAATACCTTTTGATATTATATCCCATCCCAGGTTCCTAGCCATATAATAGGGACTCAATAAATGCTCAATGAATGATCAAGTCACTAATAGTTATCATTTCAGAAGCTATCATCTTTTGATGTGGCAGATTTCAGAACAGTGTATGTGACACTGGTAGCTTCCACCACTGTCAACATTACTATCATCATCGATTATTTTTTTGGTTCCTAATCTTATAAAAGTAATGTCATTTAAATGAAAGGCTAGATAATTGATCATAACAAAAAACTTACTTTGGTCAATTTCAGGAAAAAGAAAATTAGTTTTAGTATGCTCTTAGATTCAACATGTAACAACAATTCAGATACTTAAAACATCTGAAATGGAAATAAATTTGGTGTTTCCTAAGGAGTATCCCTACTTTACTGAGAAGATAAAAAAGAGTAGCCAAAGGTCCTATTATATCTGATAAGCCACTCTAGCTATGGATGCTAGGACAAATGTGGTCTTAGAAATGATCCAGGCTATAGGGCTTGACAAGGAAAGATGAGATTTAAATCAAAACAGACTACAAACCACTGATCCTCAAACATGACTGTGTACTAGAATAACTTGGAGAATTAAAAAAATAGATGCCATGTTTCCTATAACGATTTTACAGCTTGGTGTGAGGAAATAGAAATCCTTCACAGGTTAGTTATTTTCAAGAAAAGTTGTAGATAATGCAAATATTATGAGTTGCAATCAAAGATATGGTGGATGCTTAAATTTAAAAAATTATTACAGTAAATGACACATTGCCATTAATTGCCCTCATAATACTTTGAACACATGCCTCCCATGTTTCGTGTCACTTTCTGAAGCAGTTCTGAAAGTCCTCTTTTATGAGTGTCCTTAGTTGTATTGTTGTGGTTGTCTCAATGTCATGAATTGTTTTAAAAGGTTAAACTTCCATGGTCATTTTGACCATGAGGTGAGCCAGAAGCCACACAGTGCCAGTGCCAACGCATAGAGTGGATGAGGACACAGCTAATGTTTTTACAAGCCTGCTTTGTATTAAATGACATTCAGCAGCAGCGTTCACCATATTTTTGATCACAATTCATAAAGACACTTACAAAGGAAGACTTCTACAATTGCTGTAGAAAGTGGCAAGAATGATAGAATAAATGTGTTTGAAGGGGAGTATGTTGAGAGGGATTAATGGGAATGTATCTTTTTTATTATGTTGCCTACTAAAAGAACTTTTTAAAATTAAACAATTTTATTAGTACATATTTGCAATACATAATGATTACACTCATTGTGGGGTGTTGGTACATGTACTTAACATATCTTATTTCTATTTTTATCCCCTTTGCCTCTCCTCCATACATATCTTGGTTTCTTTTGCAAAAGATCTATCTGACTATTTCATATTATCTTTCATTCTGCTCTATAATTTGTTTATATTATGGATTTCTCATGTAAGAGATATTTAAGCTTGTGTATCTGATTTATTTCACTTAACATTATGGCTTCAATATGCGTTCATTTTCCTACAAATGACTCATGTTTATCCTTCTTTGGAATATATATATATCCCAATATTATGTATATTATATATTATATATTATGTTATATATTATATATAAATAATATATTTAAAAATCTAAATATTCACCACATATTTTGCTTGCATTATCTATATAATCAGAAGAAGGGACTATATTTGGCTAGGGGGGAGATAGTACAGAAAGGAGCTAGGTAGTAGATAAGTGAATATTAAAAAAAAAACAGAGAAAAATAAATTGCTTATTAAAAGCCAGCATTTCTGGGACTACTAGTGAAATTCAGAAGTTTATTGAACTATTGTTTGATTGACATTGGGAGGAATATGTTATGGGTTTGCATGTGTGCAATTTCAAAAACAATAATGCTCCTGGATTGTCTCTGGTATAAATTTTGCATTCAAAACTAAAAGTATAATTGATAATACTGGAGTAAAATCAGCATGCTTCCTTCCTAGCAACTCTGCTTAATTTTTTTAGGGCCTAGGATGGGAAGTAAAAGTTGAGTCACATATATTGTACCTAGACACACAGTGGCTCTTTGCTCTCCGTGATACCAGCATCAGTCAAGCAAGAGTGTCCTCAGTTCTCTAGAAAACGGTAAACTGAGGGCAAATGGAGGAAGACTGACTGGTTGAAGGTTCGGGGAGTAAATTTTAGCAACTGGAACTTTGCTCTCCTGTTGTCTCAGGAAAGCATTTGTTTTGGTGCTACCACATACAAGCTGCATGGAGCCAAATACTACTGCTTCGTTCACATCCTGACCTGACTCATTTGGATGAAAGATGGTGGCCTTGTTCTGAGAGTCTGGAAACACTAGTATAGAAGTGAAATTGCATCTCAAGTGTCAGGTTGTGGTTAAGGTGTCCAGTGGCCACTCTGGCCCTGCCCATGTCCTGAGGTCTTGTCCCTGCACTTCTGAGAGCCTCTGTGTCACCTCTTCACCAGAACTGACACACCCTTCTCAGCATGGCTTTCAAAAATTCTTCAACAGCACAGACACCTGTGAAAACCTCCATGACATTACATTTTAAAAGGTTTTTACGCTTGCTTTCTTTTGGCCTTAGCTTGATATTTACAGTCAGAGAATGGAATGAAAACAAAGAGTGACCAGAACTTCAGATAAGGCAGCTTGGACTTTCAACAAGATGGGCCAGCTCTGATGGGGACATGAAGCTTCCTAAGAACAGCTCAACATGCAGGGAGCTGCCGGTCTGAACTCCTGGCGCTCTGACGACAGACACGGTCCACTTCCTCTGTGAGTCTTCAGTGCCCAGCACAGAACAGTAGGCACTGGAAGGAGGAGACTGCTCAGAAGAGGATTAAGGCATCTTTCTCTCAAAGTTCCTATTTTTCAAGCTTAACTGACTTTTAGTCTTGGACAAAGATAAATTACTCACAGGTATGCTGTACATATTAAAGGAAAGTTGTTTTGAGTCTACATAATAGAAAGAAAACATTTTTTAGAGGAACTCTAGCACTGCACATCCAGATTGATGGAATAAAATGTCTGCAGATTGCTGAAGGGAAGAGCACCAGCACCGTAGAGCCCAATGAACTGAACATTGACTCTCATCTCCCCTTTGCTGCAATTCCATGAAGCATTATTATACCATAGTTTTCCTTGTAGATTTTTCTATATGGAAAGAATGGTCTTATCAGAGTTCATACATACCCGAGCCATTCCTGACAGATAGTTTTTCAATTTAACACTTAAATACATGTATTAGGTGAAATATCATTTATATACTATATTAATATTACATATGAATATAACATTACCATAATATGCATGTAATATTTCCAATGTAATTTTTTCCAATCGATTGTTTCTTAAGGTTTATACAGAAGCCTTACACATTTGAAGGGCATGAATTGACTTCCCTGAGCCCATTCGCTACTGGGAAGTTTGACAAAATTCCAGTGTTCGTGTTGGATTCCAATTTCTCCATCCTATTGTGCCCCTGAATCAACGTACCCTGTAAGTCCTGCCTGTGGGGTGAGTTACCCTCCCACCTGCGGCAAACTTGACTCTGGGGCTCGGGTAGACAGGTCTTCACCCGACTCTGCTGCCTTGGATGGGATTACCTTTTCCTGCAGACGTTCAATAATAGCAGCTAGATTAGCCTCGCGGTTTTCCTTGATCTGTTCCATTTTCAGGATCAGCTTTTCCTCCGCCATCTTGCTGAAGTTGTTGTTCTCTTCTAAAGCCTTCTGCAGGACTTCTCGCTCGTGCTCTCTCTTCTCTGCCAATTGTTTCAGCACCTGGGCCTCCTGAGACTGGGGAAGAAAAACACGTCCTTCTCATAATCGCCTCATTGCCAGCCTAGCAGAATAACGCTCTACAGAGTCAAGGAAGGGTTTTTTCCGATGAGCAGCGCTTCTAGCCTTGAGTGCTGTTGTCAATTTTATACTCATTTACATAGGTTGGGGTTTTCTATGGAATGTAGTTAGCTGGAAAATGTGGTTAGCTAAAGTTTCAGCTGTGAATGTTTGGGACGGATTGTCTTAGAAAAAGAAGCCTTTAACCTTCATTAAGGATTTTTAAGCAAGTTGCTGCTAAGCATTTATGTAACAGGAAATGCTGTAATTAAGCTCTGAATGGCAGCATTTCATGGAAGCCTGAGGAAAATGAGCAAGAACTGGGGCCAAGTTTTCCTTTTTCTTTTGGTCTTTTTCCTGCTTCATTGTTTTTTTTTGTCTGGGCCCCTCAATAAGGTTTTGTCAGTCAAGTCAAATTCACTTTCTCTTTTTATTCTATTCCTACCCCTTCTTTTTTTCACTGTGAACCAGATTCTTGACTTGAAAACAGTGTAAACTATCTACTTGACCACAGACAGCAGAGTCCTCTTTCTCACCCTTTCTCGAACATGTTGAGTAATCTCTGAAACCAGGTTTATTATATACTCATTGTTCCTGGCAACTCCTTAGGATTGGCTGATGCTCTGTGGTGAGCCTTCACTGGAGTCATTATAAATGTAAACACCTACCTTTCAATCTACAATTGTAGATCAGAAAAATTCTCAAGTGAGATTTTAAATACTGATCATTACTGAAAATATTAATAGGAAAACAGTGTAGTTGATGGTAGTGGTTATGGGGGCTTATAGAAGAGATCTTAATCTTGTTATGTGGCTTATAAAGAGAATAAATTTCTTTTCAGATAAAATTATACATATAAGATGTAAATCACATAGTCCCTTGAGTCTTGTTTGATGTGTTTATTCCAAGTTTGTATTCAGAGTAGGCCTTTGGCTCTCTGAAGATTAGATACAAAATCCTAGGAGTAAGCCCGATTTCTTGCTTTAATCTTGTAAAAGTTTTACTGATCTTTAGTAAACTTTTAAAGTGAACTCCTCATGTTCTTTCTTCGCTTTAGCTTGCAGGAAAGCTAATATGAAAAATAGCAAGGAAATGCCAAATAACACAAACTGAGTGTAAAATCAAATGCAGAGGTATCTCGGTTCATGAATTGAATTCTTTCCACCATTCTGGTCACAAGCAGAATTGGACAAGAGCCAAATCAAATTTCTCCATAAGGTCAACATTGAACCTAACCACTGAGTTTAATTCAGTTCTCATCCATTTCAGTTTGTGACCAGAATCATGGAAAGAATTAAGTTCATGGAACTGTGGCACCACTTTGTGGTGACTGAATGGAAAAAATCAACACATTTTCAAGCTGTTGCACTCTCCTGCCTCTAGGGGGAACTGTTAGTAGCAAAGCACATAGATTTTGCTCATCTCCAGTGTGCAGGAGGGAGACGAAGGGAGGTGAGGGGAGGTGAGGGGAGGGAAGCAGGCAGGGAGACAGAGAAAGATTGTTAGCTTTCTTGACAAACTCCAGTCCAGATGGATGTTTCATGGCCATTTGATTGAAATGCAAATGTTTCTACTGAAAAAATGGTATTAAAAATAAAACTCAAGATACTTAAGATCAGAAGATGATGCTGCTAGACCCACTGGCACTGCTAAACTCAACTGAAAAGGTTGCCATCTTACATGCGCCGAGCACTTGTTCAACCCCCTGGACTATGGGCAGTCAGTGCGTTGTCCGTATGGCTGAGGACAGGCTAAGTCCTTTCCTAAAGCTCACTCAGTCCCACCAGACGTATATCCACGTCCACTGAATGGGGAATTGCACAACGAGGTGAGCACCACAGTGAGTAAGGAACGACTTTGATTCTCCATTTTAAAGAGTGCCCTCTATGTGACTCCCAGGCCAGAGGAAGAAGGGTGGATTGCCACCCAAGGAGGGGTGACATGAATATCACAGGAAGTGGAGACTTAGGCTTCTCTCACACAGCACAGAAACCCATGGAGGCAGCTCTGAGAAATAAAACAAAGCCAAACAAGCCAAAAATAAAGGAAAACAAAACTAAACTTTTAGAAATCTTCTAGTGTGGTGGCTTTTAAATAGTTTTCCCACCGGAACACACAGTTAGGCGATGTACTTGTGAGCAACACAGACCCAGGAGCCACGGCTGCTGGAGACAGGCAAATTGTGAGATTTCTGTTCAGTGTGTTAGCAGTTGCTTCCCCACTTCTCTAGAAGCTCAGGATTCCAGGGCTGCCCTGGCAGGATCCAGCTGGCTTTCTCCTGGCCATTCAGATAGCGGCCACCAGCTCCTGTGGCATGGGGAAATGAGCGCTGGCCTGGTGCCCAGCAGACCCATGTCTGCGCCCTGTGTTGGACAGGATGGGTCATCTTAGTGCCGTGGAGGTGGATTTGGTGGCAAGGGGCCCTGTGTCTGGTACTCTTCATGCCAGGTCAGTGAACAGAGGGTTACTATGGGTAGTTATCAGGAGGCCGCTGCACTTGCCGAATTTTTCATTTTCAGATGTTCAACTGAACTTTCAGATGTTCAGTTGTGTTCTAACTAAATGTTTATGTTTCCATTATTAATTTCTTTGCAAGAGAGCCCAAGTCTGGAGGAGATGTTGGAGGGAGAGGATTGAGAAGCGGAAGACTTTGCAATGAAAAGAGTAACAGCAACAGATCCCTTTTGAAGTTTGTCACCTTGGCGGGACACATTTGATCAGTATGAAGCACTACACCCACGGTTCCCATTGCAAGTAGGGGGGAAGTCCCATTATAAATACTGTCTCCGGATTTTCTGGAGTGAAGCGTGTGGCTCACTTTGCACTGCCTCACTTAATGAGGTTAGTACTTTTGCAGCCACTGGGGCTAAATGAGGTTGCATAGTTTAGGTGTCAAGTGCATTTTTTTTTCAGCAGAGCTAATGGAGTGAAACAGAAACAGAAGGTTGTAGTGAGTGTCATCTCCCTACTGACTGACAAAGAGCTGCCAGACAGGGCCAGGCCATCACCCAGGGTTGCACGCCTCTGGGTGTCTTTTCCTGTACACTGGAAGGGAATGTTGTAGCCACTGTCATCTCAACTAATGCATTTGTGAGATCTGATATTTGTCTATGTTTCAAATGTTTGAAGCTCAAGTATAGGTTGTGGGTTTGATGATGGTGAGAAAATACTTGTGGCTCCCTATTTTGGTCCCCATTCATAGGTACTGAATATGTAAACAGTGTTTTCCGTGGAGCTAGGAGTCCCTGGTGTGGAAAGTCATAGCCCTGTCCCTCTTTTCTCAGTCTCACCTCCAGCAACTGTTCCCTGTAACTCCCTCACTTTATTCTTGGGAAGAAACTGATCCTTACATGCATACAGTTCACTCTTCCATTTATACCTTGAAGGAAGAAAATTCATTCTGATTCATTATTTGTATCCTACACCATGACGTGAAATGACTGTGGCTGTGGAATGGAAATGCAGGATACCCAAAATGTAAGCATTTTCCTTCACTTTCAGTAGAAGTAAAGTTCTCATTACACAGTCTAACAGGTATCCTTATTTTACACCTTGGTTGGGCAGATTAGCAGAAAGTAATCTGGACTGCATGGACTAATAGAGCGTCCAGAGAGCGAGATTGCTAAAAGTTATTAAAATAAATTGCTCAAAGAAAAGGTATCTGGTCTCAGAGGAACATTTCTGAAGAATGTGTACCTAACATAGAAGGTTCCTGCAAAGCTGAAATAGAAAAGCAGGGCAGATCAGCTGATATAATACAAATGTCAAGGTAAAACATAGAACTACATTGTTCGCTGTGCCATCCTGGGAGAAATAGGGAACCTTTTCTGTCTTGCTATTGCAGAAGCAAGGTTTGTGCTATCGGTGAACACTTTTCTAGGCATAAACCTCTTTTCATGGAACTCTATCACCTGAATAATTGCAGCAGAAGTACCTGAGGGAAAGTCATGAGACAGGGAAGAAGAGTTATTGTACATTTAGGAACACTTTAACATTTTCCAAAGAGGTTAATTACCATTTCTTATATTACTGAGTGTAAGAGTTTAATTACTGCACAAATGAAATGGCAGATAAATTTGAGTTAACTGGTATATAAAACTCATCTTATTTTATGTACACACAAGAGATTTAAGACTATATTTTAGGCAGCACTAATTTTCCATTCACTCCTGAAGGAAACACAATTATACCACTTTATTTTCTTGTCCCTTTCATCATCTGGGGGATATACTACTTGCTATTTAGAACCATTTATCAGATGTCAAATCTAGTACCAAAGTGCCTTTAGTAGGTTACATGATGTGTCTGTAATTACTTTACTACTAACAATGAATGAACATTTAATTTGAAAAGTCACAGATAATGTTTTGTTAAAATCTGACAACAGAGTGTAATTATGTAAAACAAAAGGGTGCATTCTTGATTTGTGTTGAGAAAACCAGAAGCATAATAAGTAATTTAATTACAATTCAAAGACCTTTAGAATGAGTGCTTCTGGGTTTCCTGTGGTTGGCTCTTGGGCAAAGGCTAGCACACACAGGATTCTGTGGTCCATATGTCACCCTGGCTTCCTGGATGTCACACTGTCAATGCCCAGTATTGGATTTCATAATGCAGTGCTGGATCATGTTTGGGGACTAATGATTCACTGTTAGGCCATTTCATTAAGAACAAGCAACACATCTTTCTCTCAGAGGCTCATTCATTTTGGAGTTTATCCTGCCAGTGATTTCAGTATGTCAAATCAAATCTCACTGGACTGGTTTGAGTAGAGTACCTTTTAATTTACACTATTTTAGTGTACAGTTTTATCAGTATCATTAAGATCCTTAAGTTTTAATCATTTTTCATTTTTTAGTTGGACTAACTTATTGTATATCTACTACCTATCAAATGGCTTCTACTTCTATGCAATTTGATAGAGAATTTTATTACATTGAAAAATACTAATAATATGTATTATATGATGACCTTTTAGTATCTATGTTAACCAAACTACTGTCCTTTATGAAATCATGGGTTTGTTAGGCCACAATCTCTGTGAAATAAAGAACTGCATACATTTTTTTTTGGTACTGGGGATCGAACTCATGACTTTGCATTTACCACGCAGGTGCTTGAGCCACTGAGCTAAATCCCCGGCTCAAACTGCATTCATTTTTGTACAATAATTGCCAATTCACTCACAGTGCTTTATGTAGAGTAACCTTCTTCACAATAACTCCATGGCACAGGTCCTATTAAAAGTCTATTTTATTTTATTGTATTTATTGTATTTCATTTCAAGACAGGGTCTCACTATGTGCTTCAGGCTGGCCTTGAATTCACCATGTATCTTAGGCTAACCTCAAAGTTGTAGCAATCCTTCTGCCTCACAGGTGCTGGGGTTATAGACATGTGCCACTATGCCCGGCAACAAGTCTCAGATTTTAGATGGGTAAAAGAAGAGAAATTAGACGATTTGCTCAAGGCTGTTAGGAAGTAGAATAGAATTTGACCACAGATGCCCATTAATTGTATGTTTAAAGCCATCCTTGCTTTAAAGATGTTCTTAAACACTACACTCTGCCACAGATGACCACATAACTGGTTGTCAAAACTGGAATACTTAAGGGAACGAGTGAGAAATAATCATGATGACATTGAAACAGAAGGGTAAGCTGGAGTTGCCGTGTATAAACTGGGATGGATGGTCACCCAGCTCTGCTGCCTCTTGCTAGGTAAGTGTTGACTGAATGAATAAGTGAAGGAATAGTTGGCTAAAGTGTTACCATTTTACTCATGTGGGGCAGTTGCGATAGACAGACTCTCATTTCGAGGAATGAGCTTGAAGCTGATCGTATGAGATGAACATAGTCTCGAGGGACATGAATGCTGATTCTCAGAGATAATTTCAGAAGTGAGAAAAGGCAGGAGAAGATGTGTTCTTTTTATAACAAGCTTCCTCCACTAGCCGGTCAATGGAGCATTCACTCCAGTTCAAAGGAGCCTCAGGGAACATCATCCAACCCATCAACCATCTGGCCAGGGCTGCAAGGAGGTTGAGAAACTATCAGGATGTTTGACACAAAGTCCATAAGGTCCCAGGGGGACCTGCCCGCCTCTGAGATAGTTTCTAGGCAAATCCCAGGAGCCCCTGCCACATGGCAACAGGCCTTAGAGACATGAATAGGGGAGGTGGGGTATGAGTTCGTTTTTGTGTTTAAAATGTCCACAGAAGTCATCTATGTCCTCATCTATCTTCATTTATATCTGAGTTAGAATTATGTTAACTCAGTGGAAAAAGGCTTACTATGATAACTGGCAATTATAGTTATTTTTGATTATAACAATACTAAAAAGTTACTCATACTTTTTAAAAATATACTATCACTTCTAGGCAGAATTTAAATAAATCTGTTACTTACAGGGAAAGAAATGAGTGTAGATCAGTGAAACTTGCTCTGGAGCTAGGCCGGGTAGGCACATATTTTTGAAGAGCCCTGAGTAACTCCTAATGTCTTACATAATGGTGTTCGCACACTAACCTGACATTCAAGGCCTTCCACGACCTCAGCTCTTCACTACCTACCCAC
>RJWT010009015.1:0-25557 GCA_004365215.1 Cuniculus paca
CTTGGCAACAAACTGTCTCCAAGTCCTACGCAGATTGCCTTTCTAGCCCCTCTTACAACACTGCCTTCCTTAATGTCTGATTTCAGTAATGATGAAGTTTTCACTGTCTCCTGAGTGTATTCTGCTGCTAAGTACCTTCCTGCTGTTTCCACTATTGGGAATTCCTTTCCTTCCTTTGCTTTGATTTATCCATAGGCTGTCACCTTCTTTGTGAAGCCTTAATCAGTTTCTCCATTCAGAATTAGCTGCCATTTTCTTCATGTTCCCACAGCAGCTGTGCAAAACTCCATTCACAAGTCTATCTTCTCAATTAGACTGTAAATTCTTTGAGAAGAGAAACATGATGATCATTGTCTCCATAATGCCTTGTACTCCTTGAAACTTATTGATAGCATTTCATTTTGAATGAATGAATCAGCACTGTATTTCATTTTGATGTGAAATGTTACTATTTACCTGTGTGTAAGATCTCATCACGAAAAATTTTTGACCAGTTCTTCTTACTATTGAAAGATATCATAAGATTCAACTTCATGTCTTGACTCTGCTATATCAAGTGACCTTTGAAATTTAATGTTTAGAAATCTTTAAGACTCACTTTCCTTATCTATAAAATAGCAATATCTGCTTTGGAGTATTGCTGTGATGCTTTAAAAGTGAATGTATAATTTTGCCATTATCATAAGTGTTATTCTTAGGTAGAATCTAATTTCAAGTTTGATATTTAAGTCATCTCTCCATTCAGTTATTTTGGAATACCCACACAGTGGAAAAGTTCTTATATGTTCATTTTACACAGTCTTTACTCAAGATCATTTTATTTTTGAATTAATGTTAATACTTTGTACTTGAGGTACATATAATTCCTCTTAAAGGTTAACAGGATGATTGTACAATCTGTTATTAAAGTATGTTCTTGTCAGTGATTGTGTGATTTAAGTACATCATCAAAATTAATATATTCTAGAAGTTTGCTAGTCCAGGCATGTCTTATATAAATAGTGTAGATGGTAATCTTATAAAAAAGAACTACTTCAGAATTTCATGTCTCTCAAATAAAACTCATTTACAGTATTAAGAATGTTGTAATTGCTTTACTTTGAAAAAATTAGATGTTACATATGGCCTAATAAAATAATTTTCTTTTAAAGATGAGAATGGAAAGCCTAGAGTGTCCATCCTTAGGCAGAGTAGAAGTTGAGATTTTAATTTAAATACTTTGACTTTTTGTCCAGAGATATTTCAGAATTTTCACAGAGAATATTTTGATAATCCAGGTTACTATCTCCAAAATCTCAAAATTTGGCCATGAAAGGATATGGCTAATATCTATGGAATAGTCCCTTAATTTTTAGAAAATCATAGAAACAGTACTAAGTACTCATAATGAGGATCTTTTGAAATTTTTCTATTTTATCCAATTGTCTCTGCAACACTAATTGGGATAGCCTTCAGCTCACTAAGGGTATATGATAGCTCATATTTTTTTTTAATTTTTTAATCATTTTTTCTTAACAACTAAGATACAAACACATTAGGCTAGATCTACATCACTATCATGGTCTTCCACATGTATCAAGACCTCTACTGAGAGATATTCCAGGCAGAAACTCACACAAGCTGTCACCTGCTATGACATTGCTCAGGATCACCATATGAAGGACCTGCCTAAGGCAGTTTTACAGTTCATATTTTTACATGTCAAGAGAGGGAATACACTGTAACATAGACATAAAACATATACTGCAGTAAATAGAAAAATAAATAACAGTTGCTTACGACGATTATCAAGAATTATGTAGTATACATAGTTGTGTGTGCTATTTCTAACAACTGGCAGCACAATAGGTTTATTTGCACTAACGTCATCTCAGCTATGTTAGTAACACCTTGTACCATCACATAATGATGCTGTTAGACAATAGGAATTTTTTTAGCTACACTACAGCCTTATAGGAACACTATTGAATATGTGATCCATTTTTCATCAAATGTCGTTATGCAGTGAGTGCATGTCTATATGTAACTTTCTTCAGAACCAAAGGTATTACTAGAATTTAATAATTGTCTAATATACATCTAGCATATAATTTCTTAGAGTAGATCTAGCCCTTATAGTGATTTTATATTTAGTCTCAGAAGTTCTAAGTCTCTCTCTCTCGCTCTCTCTCTGTCTCTGTCTCTGTCTTTCACACACATACAAACATGCATACACATGCATGTATACACACAAACATATATTCATGATAGTGGTCTTCAGTGAGAGTGTGAAAGTTTTATTACTTTTTTTTTCCAAATTTTTAGTACTTGTTTGTATTACCTAATGATTACATTTCTTGTGGATAGTTAGTACATGAACATGACACATCTTAATTTTTCGTCCCCTTTCCCTTCCTTCTTTTCCCTCTCCCTCCATCTTTTGGTCTCCTTTTTTGGTAAAGTTCTGTTTTCCAGTTTTCTATTACCTATCTTTTATTTTGCTATTTATTTATATTTTCAGTTTCTTACATAAGACACAACACCCAATATTTAAGTTTGTCTGTCTGATTTCCTTCTATCTGTGCTACAATGATAGCATTGTCATTAAGCATATCTCAGTGAGTCATGTGAACTAAAATTATTAATCTGAAGACTGCTGTTTCACTTTTTATAGCATCCTTTTTACAAATTAGCAGAGAGGAATACCTGACTACTTATCTTTTAAATTTAATCTTTTCTTATTTTTATTTTATATGGTGCACTTCTTGTCGTTCTAGTGATGAAAAACTGTAGATGGTTAAATGTTATATTATGAATATTTAAAAGATTTGCAGTATGCCCTTTATTTTCATTTTTCATTTGTTAACTAAATGGGTTACTTGTTTTCTGATTCCCAAAGTACAGGAAGGAATTGCATATTATTCTTGAGAACAACAAATAATAAAATTTACAATAATATATAACTGCAATGATTATTTCTGGCTGTAAAACTAGCTCATACACTGTAATAGCTCCAAGCAGAAAAATATGATGTTACAAAAAGATGTAAGTTTTGAGGCTCTACTTTGTAGCACTTTGGAGTCTTGGTGTAAGTGTCCCCTCTGATTATCTTAACTCTTATGTGATAGGATGATGTGAAATTGTAATTACTTATGGAATTGCTATAAACACTTAAGGAATTAAATTTGGTGGAGGAAAGGTAGAGAAGCAAAATTAGTTTGTACTTACAAGCAAATCTCATTTGGTAGAAGAAAAATGACAAAGTTGAAGGAAATTCCATTTATAAATATATCTAGACTTTTTCTGAATTGCTTAAATTTATTACATAATTATTGGAACCTCATTTTACTTATAAAGCATATGTACTTGAAATTCAATTTCAAATTCAAGATTACTTAAGATTTTCAGCTTTTATTGTGTCTTTGTTCTTTCTCTTGAAACAGAATCAATTCAGTTATATCTTGGGGAGAGGAAAAATAATTTCTGAAAATATTTTGCTATCAAATATTGAAAAACTGTGTAGTGCACTCTAGAGATATGAAAACTATGTAATACCCAGAATAAGATTAAATATAATAATGTCTTAGATCATGGCCAAAGCGATTTAGTTACTTAGACAGTAAAATATCCTCTGTATTAAGTAATCTCACTTTCAAAACTCCCGGTTAAAGAACTTCAAAGGGAGGTGAGGTATTGGGTTCCTGGTGTTCCCTGAATAAAGGTGCTATATTTATCTTATGGAAGCTGTTGCATTCGTCTGTTGCAACAAGTATATGTGCATGAGTGTAAGTTATGTGGTGTAGTCCTCTAGATAACAGTTGGGCTGAAGTCCCTAACACAGTACCTAGCTCAAAGAAGGACAAACCATGGGACATCCTCTAATTCAAGGACACTGTGTAGCGATGTCTTTATCTAATCCTTCAATTTCAAAACGGTTTGTTCTTGGGTCAGCTCATGTAATTTACTGAGGTGGTCACACTTGTTGCTTTGTGCCTTGGACCATGAGAAGTATGCTGCTCTTTTGTTTCACAAGTAAGTTAGTACTAGAATTCACAAAAATAGTGGGAAACATTAGATGTTCCTAGATGATCTCAGATAACCCTGCCTCTGATGATATCTCACTATGCAAGAATAGCTTTGTACATGTAAGTTGTAGCTAGGAAGAATATTGGAGGCAATAAAATCTTTGTGCCTCAATATATTGTTTCTGTGTTTGACACCTTAAAACGAATACAGACCTAAGAGTTATTTTCCAAGAGTAGTATTTACTCCTTCATGTTTTACTCTAAAATATGACTTAATTAGATGCTTTCTTTGTACAATTTAGGAGCTATGAAGAAGGGAATATACAGTGTTTAATGGCATACATTTGCAGAGATTAGGAGGAATTCATGACTGAAAAGGGGTCTACATGCTGAGAATAGTTTCCCTAAGTAAAAACAAACTACAGTCAATCTTTCTTATGTACTCTTCACATAATTTTTAAGTCATGTGTAAGAACCATTGTGATCATAGCAGTCTTCATATCATGCGCTATCATTTTATAGCTCACCACAGAGGTATAGAAAAGTCCAAAGGATTAAAAAATAGCATGGGAGGAAATTATCTGCCGTGGCCCAGTGTGCTAACCTGTTCTTTTGTGAATAATGTCTACTGTTTTGATCTGAGATATTGTCTTGATGACTGTTCACATTACAGAACAATGAGTATCACATAATACAGAGTTAAAGCTATTTCAAGAGTCATGATAATAACCAACGATAAATAAAATAATATTTTAAAATGTCTGCTTATGCAAAGAGGTAATCAGAATAGAGTCAATAGTAGAAAGACATACATGAAAGGGAAATTTAAATCATAGTCTATCACTTAAATAACAGCATACAATAGCCAACTTCAGTTTTTTTTTTTTTTGAGTCTCAACTTCTTAATCATATAATGGAACTCGTGATAATTCCTATTTTGTAGGAATGTCTTATAAATGGGAGATTGTGTGCATGAAGTATCTGATGTAAGAGAGCATTCACCATGCAATAATGATGATCATATATGAGTTAATAAAGTGCTTTCTTACTACTAAATCTTTGTAATGAAGACTATTTTGCTAATAGCAGCCAGGAATGTGTAAGGTAGGCAAGTAATTAAACCTATATATTACTGAATTTACAACCAGTCTGTTGTAGAAATGAGTGTACTTTTATGTTTATTTCCCATCAGTATTTATTAGGAAACTATATTTGTGAACTTACAGGAATTTTTAATGGTCAATTTCCATAATAATTTACTGAATTTAAGCATATTTTTTTAACTTTTATTACACATTTGAACTACATAATGATTACATTCATTATGATTACATTCATTGTAGAGAACTTGATATATGTACATAATGCATTTTCTTTTTTTTCCATTTGCCTCTACCCCCCATTTTATTTTGCTAGTATCAGATTTATTTATATGCTTTACAAAATTGTTTATCATGTAATAGATTAAAAATCAGACTGATAGGCCAAAAATACATATAAAACATATAAGACAGTTGCACTAAGTCATGTAACTTATTCAGGCCATCAAGCTTTTTGCTTTGTGCCTTATAAACAAGGAATAGATTATGAGCAGTACTCTGTTCTTTTGTTTCACAAGTTAGTAAATATGTTAGTTTTAGATACTTAATCCAAACTGGATTACAATAACTTTTTTTCACTCTCTCTTGTTTTTCTTGTTATCTGTTCTTTTTATTTAAGACTTTATTTATAAATTAATTCCTTCACATAAGAGAAAACATGCAATATGAAAGCTTGTGTGTGTGACTTACTTCACTTAACATTATGGCCACAAGACGTATCCATTTTTCAACGAATGACTCAAGTTTATCCTTCTTCACAGTAGAATAGTACGCCATTGTATCTAAATGCCACGTCTTCATCCATTCATCTACTGATGGATATATATTAAATGTCAATCTATACAAGTGTATGCTTTTTATTGCATATGATTTTTTAATAATTTTTCAGGCATAAATAAAAACCTTTAGTCTTTGTGTTGCTCTTAAGGTCTTTTTTCTTCATAGTCCTTAAGGAGTTCTACAGGTGAGCACAGCATCTAAATCAGTATATTGTTGAAAATAATACACACTATTAAATAATATTTCTGGGAGACTGACTTTTTAAAATTCCATATATATGTGATATCATGGAGCATTTGACTTTCTGTGTCTAGTATCATTTATTAAGTATAATATCCTTCAGATAAGGCTATTTTGTTGCAAATGAGAAATTTTCTTCTTTTTTAAAAGTAAATAATATTGTATATATCACATTTTTAGTTCATTCAACTATGGCTAGATATTCAGGTTATTTCTATATCTTTGTTATAGTGAATTATCTTTCAGTAAACATGGATGTATAAATCTCTTCAATATACAGATTTCTCTGGAAAAAAAGTCAATTAAGGTTCTTATTTTTTAATGAAATTTTTTGTCATTTTTCCTATTGATTTATGTTAATTCCTCCCATATTTTAAATATTATATTCTGTAAGATATGTGAGTTGTAAACACTTTCTTACAAGTGGCCTGTTCATTTTGTTGATTTTTCCCATGTGCAGAAGCAGTTTAATTTGAAGTCATACTAGTTGCTTGTTTTTGCTATTCTTAGTTATGCTTTTGGTAATATACAAAAAATATTTGTGAGACTAGATGGAGTGTTATAATTTATATTTTGATGTGCCCTTAAATCTTTGCATGGTCATAGGTTGGACCTTTGGAAAGTGGCTGAATTATAGGATATTGTAACTGGCTAGCTGATTGGAGGTGGCGCTTGGTCAGAAGATCAGGGTCACTGTGGTTGTTACCTGGAAAATTATAGTTGGCTCTTCCCTTAACTCTGTTTCCTGAATGTCATGCCCCTCTGTCCTGTTGTCCTGCCTTGAGACAGCCAACTATGGACTGAAATCTCTACAATCTGTTAACCAAAATAAACCTGTCCTCCCTTTAGTCATGGATGTTGGGTATTGTGTCACAGCAAGGAGGGATGTAACAAAGACAGATTTTGCTTCTGAGAAAGGGGTCATCACTGAGACTGTACTTGCTATGTTGTTTAGATGCCTTTGAAACTGGTTTGCAGAAGAGTTTAGAAAAGGTTTGGAGAAAATGACTAGAGAAGAAGCCCTAGAATGTTGTAAGCCTAGTTTGATGGAGGAATTTAGAGGACCAGAATACTGACTGAAATGCAACCAGTTAAAAGCCATTTAGAGGACCAGAATACTGACTGAAACGCAACCAGTTAAAATGCAACCAGTTAAATGCAACTCTCACTGAGAGTTGCACTCCAGACTATGTGTGTTATGCTTTGGCAGAAATTTGTCTACCATTTCCTCCTATCCTGAGACTGACGTTAAGACTTACAAATAAATAAGTCTGGCAGAGGAAATTTCAAGACAGCCAAACATTCATGCTGTGACATGGGTACACTTAGGGACTTTTAGCCAGCTGTACATTAAGACTCAAGAAAATGGTACAGCTGAGTAATTTTAAAAGTTTTGAGTTTCAACAAAAAGGAAACTCTTTTTATTTTATTTTATTTTATCTTATTTTATTTTTTGCGGCACCAGTGATTGAACTGACAGCCTCACACTTGCTAGGCAGGCGCTCAAGCCACTGAGCTAAATCCCTAGCCCTTAAAAAAAGGATACTCTTTTTTTTTGTTGTTGCAGCACCAGGGATCAAACTCACAACCTTGCAATTGGCAGGGAGGTGCTTAGGCCACTGAGCTAAATCCCCAGCCCTTGTCTTTTTAAGAAAGTGTCTTACTATGCCGTTCAGGCTGGCCTTGAGCTCACTTTGTAGCCCAGGCTGGTCTCAAACTCACAATGATCCTCCTGTCTCAATCTCCTGAGTGCTGGGATTATAGGCATGCACCACCAGGCCCAGCCTAAAAAAAAAAGGATACTTTTAAAAAGTTAGGATTTGTAAAGTTAGAGCAGAGAAGCACTTGCTTGCTACAAAGACTAGCGTTAAAAGAAGGCCAAGTACTTTGGATGGGACAGTAGGAAAAATGGCTTGAGGGCATGTGAGAAATCAGGAAGACCTCTCACTTCATAAACTCAAGGGTGCAAAAGCGAAAGACTTTGCTTTAAGAAAACAGCATCAGGGCACAGTGCTTGAAAAGGGGATGTTTTTAGCTATTGTTTCTTTAAATAAGGTCTTTGCACCTTTTTTATTTTCTTCTAAGAGTGTCATTATTTATGTACTATTTCTTTTGATGTGTATCACAAACTTCACTTCATTTTTTCCATGTTTTTTATGGGTCTAATTTCAAAGGACTTATCTTTGAGATCACACATTTCACTTGATCAAATCTGCTTTTAAAGATCTTAATTATATTTTTTACTTCACAGTATTCTTGAGCGCAAGATTCTCATTTTTTAAAATCATTTCTATCTCTGCTGAGTCTGCAAGACAAAGTGAGTGCAGAAAGTGTCTTCTTTTTTCCTCAGTGGTGTCTTTATTGCTGAAATTTTTGTACTTTCCTTCAACCCTGCATAGTAAAACATATTGACTGTGTGTGCTCAAGAGTGGACTGCTAAGGCTTATATTGCTATTCATGAGGTATAGTGTTACCTTGGTTCATGAACTCAATTCTTTCCAAGATTCTGGTCATAAAGCAAGCCAAAAGAACTGAATCAAGTTTCCCCATAAGGTCAACATTGAACCTAAACATTGATTTTGACTCTGTTCTCACCCAAGTCAGTATGAAAATAGAATTGTGAAAAGAAGTAAGTTCATGAACTGAGGCACTGTATTTTTAATAAAAAGAGGACTAGAAGATATCAGTGAGTCGATTGAGAGTGAGACCTATGTTAGAAGAAAGGGGTAAGAAACCCCAGTTACTTCCCACACTTCTAATCTGGAAAAATTTAATAGGTCTCTTTTTAAGTGGAAAAAAAGTTGACTATAAAATGACAACTACAGTAAAGACAACTTTGCAAATCTGTTGTACTCATTGTCTTCTGCAGGAAAAAAATTGATAAAGAAGAAATGTTTCATTTACTTACAAACTTAACATTATTTAAAATTGGAGTATTACATGCAAATATGATATCATGTCAACTACTGATTTTGTATTACTGTGGTTTTCCGCTTCTAAAAAGTTAACAACTTTTTAAGTGTTGGCAACAATGAACTATCAAAATGTTTTATATGAATGCATGCCATTTCTTTATAAACATTAGGCATTTTATTTTAGGTACAAGATGTTTTTATTGAAAGAAATGAAGTGATTTTTGCCCATTTATGTTAAAAGCTGTGCAAAGCATTCCATATTCTTTACTTGCTTATTTGTTATAAACTACTTTCATTTTATTAGCCAATCAACCAGGTTCAAACATAATTTTTTAGAATTGCACCCCTTGCAGGCACTTCTGAAAATAAAAGTGTCAGCTTATTAAGATTTTTAAGCCTAAAGCATCAATTACCCCAAATACAACATCTGAGGGAGCTGTTTTTTGGAATGTTGTAATCTTTCCCCAAATGCATGTGGCATTATACCTCTGGTATAAAGATCACATGTCTGTTTAGCAATTGAAAAGCTTTTCTGCTTCACTTTCCCAGGAAGTGTGTATCTCATGAGGCACAGTACTTGTATTCCCTCAAAGTTGCTGTAAAATTGATTTATAACAAATGTCACTGTGTGACCCTGGGAAAATTACATCACAGGAGCTGTTTAGTAAACACTGTTATAGTCTTACTAATTAAATATTGAGACACTCATTGTGGTAAGAAGTAGTTACAGCCAAATCCCCTGTTATCTCCTCCCCCATAATTTTTCTAGCTGTCAAAATTCTTTGGGTCCCCCCAAAGTTCAGGAAATAAGGAATAGAGAAGTCTTGGGTTTCCAGTTCTGGTGCTGTGAACAGTGTCCATTTGGAGGAGCTGGGACCATATAACTTACTTAGTAGCTTGACTATCACCTCTGCATCCTATGTAGTAGTTCTCAGTTTTTTTCCTGATAGATGAAAAAATATGGTAAGTTTTCTTAAAAGTGCAAAACAGGAACTTTTACAATGAAAACAATTTTTTCTCATTTAAAAGCTATGTATTGAGAGCACACAATGACAGAGACTCTAGAAAAAGAACAAATCTATAGCGTCTCCCTCAGTAAGAAAACTGTCCTTTTGTCTGAATTTATTTGATGTAAAGTAGCAGTGTGAGAACACATAAATATTATAAACAAAATTAAAAGAAGTTCAGAAGGTTTGGAAATCTTTGCTGGCTAGAATATAAAAGAGTTTAGGGATAGCAAATATGAAATTTATTGTAAACCTTGAAGGTTGTATGGGATTCCAGAGTGTGAATTTGAAGAGTGAGCAGGAAGCCAGAGCACTTTCACTTGGAGGGAATAACAAGAAGTAGAATTTGTGAAAGAGATTTGCACAGTGTACTGTAGTATTATGCAACAGGACTCTCCAGTGATGGATAGTTGTCCCTGTGTATAGCTATTGAGGTCATGAAATATGTTAGTGTGGTTGAGGAACTGAATTTTTAATTTTACTTAATTTAAATAGGCGTGTATTCCTAGTGGCAACCATATGAGTCAGTAGACATTTTGGTGGTAGCATAAGGCTAATTTTAGAAATGGGAGAAAGTTCAGGAAAACCACATTGGTGCAATATTGTTTAGGTTAAGGAATTTGGCTGGGTATGATGGCAAGCACGTGTAATCCTAGCTCTTTGGAGGCTGAAATAAGGAGAATATTGGAGCTGGAGGCCTGCCTGAGCTACATAGTGTTTTCAAGGCCAGCATAAATTATACAGCAAGACCCTGTATCAGAAAACAAAATTAAACAAACAAAGAATTTGGACACACAATTTTATCTCATAGCAGTGGTAGAAACAGGAAAAATGCTTTAAAATGGGATGGAGGCAACTATGATGGTGCTTTGAGTAGATTCTTCTGGTTGTTATGTGACTGGTAAATGGAGAAGGGTTAGGAGATAGAAACTTAAGGGAGTAATAAGTACTTGGTTAGAAGCTGATAACTATATTATAGAATACAGTTAGAAGAACTGGTGCTGAGAAGAAAGGCTGGTGAGATATCACATATTAAATGAAATATTTGTGTCACCGAAGTTTAATGATTTTGTCTAGACTTGTCTCCTATTGGTTCATCTGTTTTGCAGACCTAGAATTTCCCTGTAATTTTTTATCTGCAACACTAAGTTTGGGAGACTACTGTACCTATAATAATTACTCTTTGAAAGTGCATAATGCTCCATTATAACATTTTCTCTATGTTGTTCAGTTCTATTATCCCATATGATATTAAACCAACAAAAATATTTTATTATTTTATTGCCTGCCCCACCCTAAATTGTTCATTTTTTTCTGTCATGGTTATTATGTATTGAGTATTAAGTAAAATGAACTTCTGAGTAGATTGTCCTTCATAAAACAGGTATTTTTCATTGTAATTGATTTACGCATTCACGTGCAAGCGTTGGTTCAGTTCATCCGTGCTTTTACCTGTAGGATGTGTCATTATTTTCATAAAAACTGGGTCTTTCCTAACATGCTTGATTCCTTGTTGTGCTTAGTTGGAAAACTTGTAGGCATAGATACCACAGATTATAAAGGAAACCATTCAGAACAAGGTACATTTGGGTCAGCAACTGTAATTCTGGGTACAGAATGTTAGATCAGCAGCCTGGTATGTAAGCCAAAATATCTGCTTAGGCATCATGGCCTGTACAGTGATATTCAGCTAATATTTTGTGAGTAATGCCAGGGAATCTGAGCAGTCTTAAGAGTTCCAACAAAGAAAGTACTTGCCAATTAAAGAAAAAAAGCGGACAACCAATTTTCACCATGTATATTTTTTCTCTTTCAAGGATTTGCTATTTTGCATATTCTAATTTGCATAAAACTGCAGAAAACAAAGACAGTTAATTTGAGATTACATGTGTTTCTATTTTTGTAATGCAAGAAAATTGGACTGCATCTTTCTTGCCAAAATTTGTCTTAAAAGAGGATTATACTTTTATTGCCCAGAATAGCTTATGGACTTAGACATAAATAGAAAGCTTTATAATTTCTGGTCACTAAGTGTGGAAACTCGCATATTCTAGATTTGTTATTCTAATTGAGAATGGTTTAAGAATCCTATTTTAACTTTTTAATATTCCAAGTGAGAGAAAGGGAGAAACAGTGTAGAAAAGTAAATCGTAGGAGATCCAGGTTTAATTCTGGCTCTTACCTTAGTTAGGGGATGTTGGTCAAAATATTTAGCCTGTTTGAAACTTGATTCCTTCACTTATAAAAAGAGGATAAAAAATTTTACCCCAATGCCTTTTGTAATTATGAAATGTGGTAATTATATGCAAAAGACTATGAAAATACTTAGGTTCTGTCCTATCTTTAGAATGCACATGTCACTCTTAAAATGGCAGATCATTCAGCAAGAAGGGAGGGGAAGAGTAACGAAAGAAAAAGCACCATTGCATCAGAAAGAGATTCACCTCATTATAAAGACACATTTCTTTGCAACTTTAACATTGTAAGCCTTATAACCTCATCAATAATCCTTTTAGCATGACACAGAAAAGCTTTGTGGAAATTTATCTCTCCATATCTCTGTGAAAGGAAGATACATTTTGCTAGTGAAATGTGATTAATGGAAACCAATTTCCTTCTTTTTAAGAAGTAAATGCATATTGTTCATTTCCTCTTGAAGAATATTGAAACCTTGGAGAGCATTCATTTTAACTTCAGGAGTTGAGTGCTGGATAGGTGGAAGGGTTGTGAAACTTTGGGAGTCAGGAAACTTCAGCTGTTTCAGAATAATTCAGCAAAGGACAAAATAAAAAGAATACCTTCTGGTATTTAGTAATTACCATTCACTGCTTATGTTTGTCCATTGTATGCTGCTATAATTGAATACCACAGATTAGATAAATTATAAACAATAGCAATTTATTTGTATCAAAGTTCTGGAGACTGAGAAATTCAAAATTACAAGGCTATATCCAATGAGACCCTTTCTACTGCTCATAGCATGGCTGAAGGATAAGCAGCCATGCACCAAACAGAGAAAAGAAAGGGGCACCACTTGTTTAGTAAATGGCCTGCTGCTGCCGTAAAGCATTAATCTTTTTATGAAAGTGCAGCCCTCATGGTCTAATGACCTTTTAAAGAACTCACTTGTTAATACTGTTATGATAACAATTAAATTTCAACTTGAGTTTTGGAGGGAACATTCAAACCATAGCACTAATTGTATGTCTTCCGAAAAGACAACTTTCTATTACCTGGAAAGCTGAAAAGCAATACAAATAATAGGAAGACCAATCAACTTGGCATGGTTTATTATTAGAGCAGTTTAGGTTAATTGTTTAACGCACCATTTCGTGTGTATCTTTCTTGTATTTCCCCTGCTATCTGTACAGACTGCCCACTGTATGGAGTCATTTGCTAATGTTCCAGCAAAGTTCAAAGTAGCTATTGCAGATACTTCAAGGAAAAAGGATGAGGGAGTCTGAATTAGTTTGCAGTTAAAAAAAAATAAATTCAAAGAGTGCAAATTGAAAAGTAGACAGCTGGAGGTCTCATTCAGTGCATATTAGCTTATATTAGCATACTGTGACCCTGTCTGTAATGCTTCATTTGACTCTGTGGAGGTATGTCTGCAGAAGTATAAAGCCTAAATCCTTTAGCTCCCCCATTCAATTTTCTATTTATATGCATGAATTGAGGAAATCCATATATACATACATTGAAGAAAAAAATATATATAATTAAGCTTGTAGTCTATATAAAGCATATGAGTGTTTTACTCTAAACTAATTGTAGATACTCAGATAAACCTTCTTTAGTAAACAACAATAAATTACCAGAGGTTTCTTAACTTTATTATATTTGTTACTTTATTTTGTTATAAATGTTTATTCCACATGTTCCTTGTGATGCCTGAGTCCATATCTTACAGCATTTTAAAGCTATTACTTTTAAAATAGCTCTGAATAACATGGAATAATTTTTTTAAGTATTTGTAAAATTTATTTTTATTCATACATATTGCCATACATTATGATCACATTCTTCATAGGGAATTTGTATATGAAGATAAAATTTTACTTCTTTCGTTTCCCATTCCTTTACCCTCCCTTCAGCCCTTCTTTGTCTCCCCATTTGCAAAAGTTTTGGTTCCATTTTCCCTTTCCTTTTTTCTGTATTAAAAATTATTTTCCCTTCCTTCCTTTACCTCCCTCCCATTCCCTTCTCCCTTACCCTTAGTCCCATTCCCAGTTGAGCTTGTTCTTCCTACTACCCAACATGGAGTTTTTATTCATAATTTTACTCCAACTCTCAGACTACATCTTCAGATTTTATACTAATTTTCTAATAGACTGTTAAGAAATAAGAATAACAGAGTCCTTATGGTGAGAGAAAGTTATACTGTGAGAGTTAAGGAAATATGAGTATGCTGGTAGGTATGATACCATGTACTCTTCCATCTTTCTCATTCCTTTCTCATTGCTTTAACCCAAGAGCTTGAAGTTTCTTGTGAAAGAGCACAGTACTTTGGGCTCTGCAAGGAAGGGTTGGAACTTCTTGTCTTCATCTACTGTGTAATTTTGTACAGAATGGATGTGTCTAAGAAAAATCTCACCCACATGGCACAATAACTCAACTGTTAGGGTTTTAATCATCACATGCAAGGAACGTTCATTAGGGTTATCTGTTTTCCAGCAATGTAAGGATTATATAGAAAGCCAAAAGTGATTGGATGCATATACATATATAAAACAGAGTAATTTTATTTTTTGGGTCATGCAAATACAGAGGCTAACATGTCTAAAAGACATAGAGTTGACCAGCTGACTAAAGATCCAGGAGTAAACTGATCCTACAGTTCAACTGTGAGAGCTGTCAGGCTGGAGAATTTCTCTCTCTCATTTAGGGTCGGACTTTTTCTATTTAATGTCAACTGACTATATGAGGTTCACCCACATTATCTAGGGCAAACTGCTTTGCTCAAAGTGCACTTCTTTAAATGTAAATGTCCTCTAAAAACAACTTCATAGAAACATCCAAAGTAATGTTTGTCCAGATATTTGGGCAACACAGCCAGATATGAAAAAAGAAGAAGATAAGGAAAATATAAGCAAAAATCCAGAAATAGTAAATGTAATTTAATCAGTAGTGATGAGCATACTTTACTCCAAATACATAACACATCACGTTTTTCTCTCTGCTTATGACCGATAAACTTGGGAAAGATCAAACACAACTTTAAGTAGGAAGTTGCACATGATTGGATAGGGCTTTTGCAGTCCTTGTTTTTCTATAACTATGTATACAGATATTAGACTAGATAGGATTATTTTATACTATTTTCAGTTTAGTGAAAATAAGTCCCCATATTATTTGTAGTCTCTCCTGGATTCTACCCTCGGAGTCATTTACATTGGGCTAATCTTTTTTCTTTTGTAATGAAAAACTTCTTGTAGATGTAAATATTTCCCTCAGACATCTTAAAAACATGTGCATAAAGAAAAAGACAATCTTGTACAGTGCAAAAATAATTTAACAAATAAGTGTTATAAATATGTTATAAATAATAAAAGAAAAAGAATTTTGGTTTTCTTTATTATGTAAATTACATCCACTGAAAGGAGGATATGAAAGTTATTACACATATTTGGACAAGAACACAGCTTCCATTATAACGTAATCATGAACCAAAAGCTTATAGGACCATTATTGGCCATGTTCCACAGGAACTTGGAATCTATGGTTGAAAGAAGGTACTACCAATTAAAAGATTTATAGGCAAATTAAAAGATTTATAGGCAAAAGTAAAAGAATATGGCTACTGACTTACTATACTGGAAATTTTATACCAGGGACCATTGGAGAACAGAACAAACAAATATATGATTCCTTCTTGGAAGGAATGTTTTTCTGGGCAAAATGGGACATATATCCACAGGGTGCTATATGAAGATACTTTAAAGATTTTAAACAGTCTTCAGATGAAATAAAAATAAATAAATAAATAAATAAGACTTGTAGATGTAACCATGAAATAAAAACTGGAAAAACAAAACAACTGGAATGTTACTAAATTTCAGACCAAATACTAGCATGTCTTCCTATAAAGTGCTGACAGCATATGTTTACATAATGATAATTTTTGGAGCAGGTTTCATTAGAAAGAAAATGCACATAAGCATAAGGAAGTAAAGGACCTACTTAAAATAATCAAATTATATTTAATAGCAATAAATCTGAGTTTTTCTTTTAAAAGTTAAAAAATCAAAACACAATTTCCTTAAGAGATTTGCAAGTATTTACTCTTTTAAATCTCTCTACTTTGGGAGTATCATTTTCTATTTAAATCATTATCAAGTGAGTTTCATTTGATTTATATAGATTTCTCATTAGAGAATACAAATTTTAGTGATTCATTAAGACAATAAGTGTAATTAAAAACATACAAATCCACAAGAAAAAAGAGAAAGGGAGTGATCACAATTGACGCAATGAGTAACTGAGATTCTCTTTTGCCTTGACTTCTTTGCCTTGCCTTATCGTGCCTTGCCTCTTCATCTGTTACAATGATAGCACTGAAAGTCAAGAAGCTTCCCATTTTTCATCTCAATAATTCCCTAAATTAGAATTTTCCAGGCCACATACTTCTCACAAAAGAGTAACAAATATGGTTAAAATCACAAGATTTCATTAAAGTCTCCTCTGAACATTTAGGGTTTCGTATTCTTTCTTAATTTCCTTCTGAACTTCAAAAGCATTTCTCCAGGAAAAGAGAAGAGATTTGTTTCCTAGAGAGGACAGAAAACACGTTCTTGGGTCTGGACACAGAATTGGAACACCAAAATAATACATATTGTATGTTGAAACAACTGCCAGACTCCTCCCTCACAGATCTTTGCCAGAACTGATAACCAAATTTCTTACAGGTAAAATATAAGAATCTCTTTAAGGGACTCTCCCCTACCCAAAAGTAAAAAATCTAGTGAAATTAACAGCAAAAAGTCCTCAGCTAGAAGCAAACCAACTAGATGACAATGAAGACTATGGTCAGCATACATACTCTAACATATTAGCAAAAACCTACAAATTATCAGAGTTTTGAAGAAAGAATCTCATACAAAGAAAATCAAAGCAAACAGAAAGATTATCTGAGGGGAAAAGAAAACACTTCACCAAGAGAAAACTTCAAAGCAACTGTGATTAATACCTTCAAAGACGAAAAAAGCATTTGTTATCCCTGAAAAAAGAGTTTTTTTTTTTAAATGAAATAAAACAATCATAAGTTGAAAAAAATAGCTGATAAAAGTTTTAGGTAGTAAAGTTAAGAAATAATTCCAGAAAGAAAAGCAAAATGTCAAAGATAGAAATAAAGAAAAAAAAAAAGAAAAAAATATCTAAGTAAAATGAAAGAACCTGTAGAGGATATAATACTGCTTTAAAAAAAAATGGTTTGGCCAGAGGTAGAAAAAAAAAGTGAGATTAGAAAACTATCAAAGAAAAAATTCAGTGAAACTTTACCAAATGGAAAAAACATATATTTTCATGTACATTAGGTACACCATCTTCCAGTGCTACACATAGAAATGGGAATAACTTAAGATGCAGCAATGTGTCCCTGTAGTATGCAAGGGTAGTTCAACATATGTGAATCAAAAAGTGTCATACATCACATAAACAGAAGTAACAATAAAAATCATATACAATGGAGTATTACTCAGCTATAATGAAGGATAAACTTGAGGCTTTTATAGATAAATGGATGCAACTTGAGACTGTTCTCATAAATAGAATAAATCAAACTCACATGTGTAAATACCATATTGTTTCCCTAGTGTAAAAAAAAACTGAAAGAGTAATAAGATCCAAAATGTACAATACATATTGTGAAAATGAAAGAGAAAGAAAGTGTTCGAAAGGAAAGAACAACTGGGATAGGAAAGGAGAAAAGAAAGAAGGGAAGAGATTATATATAAATATATATATATATATATTTATGATAGATAACTATACAACTTATCTCTAATTCACCAAAAAGAACAGTTTGTGCTTTCATTGTTTGATTGTTTGATCATTTTTATGCCTAAATCTTGTAATCTGAATAACTACTTGTAAGATAACAATATACAATGTATTAACTAGTGTTAATTTCCTACTATTTTTTGAAGGTCTGATCATTTCTTTTTGTTTTGTTTTGTTTTTAAAATTTAAAAAAATCATCTGATCATCTCAACAGAGATGTGAAAAGTTTTTGACAAAAACCATCTATTCATAATAAAACCTGTGAGGAAATAGATATAGAAGGACCCTACCTTAAACCAATGAAAGTAAGTATAGCAAATCAATTGCCAACATCTTATTAATGGAGAGAAAACTAAAAAGAATTTCCTCTAAAATTAGGAACAAGACAAGGACATCTATTTTCACCACTCCTGTTCTACATATCACTTGAAACTGTATCCACAGCAGTCAAGCAAGGGAAAGAAATAAAAGGGATTCAAATAGAAAAGAAAGAAGTCAAATTATTATTTGCAGATGAACTGATCCTTAAATAGAAGATTCAAAAAAGTGTACCGGAAGAATCTTAAAACTAATAAATTCAGCAAAGTGGGAGGACATAAAATCAGTGCAGAAAAAGTGACATTGTTCCTTCATGTCAACAATGAACCAACTGAAAAATGAATGAGGAAAATAATACCATTCATAATAGTTTTAAAAATATTAAATATATAGGAATTAACCTTACTAAGGAAGTAAAAGATCTTTACAGTGAAAACTATAGTGCTCTGAAAAAGAGATTGGAGAGGTTATTAGAAAATAAAAAGAAAACTCCTGTTCTTCATGTGATGAATTACACATTGAGTACTGACTAACCCAAAATATAACACAGCAAAAAGAAGCCAAGGATACATATACAATGCTTATATCATTATAGCCCTCCTCTCCTGTTTAATAAGTACTACTATAGTCATATTGTAGAAAAATTACATGTAAATATGTAGAGTTAGGAAAAAATATTAATAAGTGGTTGCCTGTGGGAAGCAGGAAAAATATGTAGTGAGAGTTGGCTTTACATACATGCCATTAAATTATATACCTTTTTACCCATGAGCATAATTTTATCTGTGAAATTATTTTAAAAGGTTTTTTATTTAAAACAATTAGTAATTAAAAAGTACTTAAACCTCATATGTATTAAATTATTTCTGATAATAGTCTTGTTAACTTCTTTCTAAAGAGATATATTTTTACCTATAAACATATGGGTATGTAGGTAACCAAAAATATACATACTTTATATACATAGGAAATAGAGTGGTGAATTCAGAGTCATTTACAGTTCTATAAATTATCAAGTCATGTATCTTGGCCATTTGTATGTCAGTTTCTAGTTTTCATAATGACATGATGGAACTATTTGGGGTATTCTAGTTTCATTAATCTATTTAGTGTTTAAAATTTAGCACAGTGATTTTTTGGAAGCTACCTAGTCAATGACAGTATTGCCTTTAGATTATTATGAAATATTTCTATTATGCAGAAATATGTAAAGGACATTACATCAAACATTAATATATTCTGAATGTTTAGAATGATTCTAAACTTATTTTAGTCTTCTATATATTCATCTTGGATTATATTTCACTGGAAACTACTGATATGGACATTTATTACTTTTAGATACTATTTGAAGTATTGAAAAATAAATATATAATCCTAAATAATATGTATTATTGTTCACCTGTTATAAATTTCTTTTTCTGTATGTGTTTCTTAACTGGGAAAGAAATATTTTTATAAATCTTTTCATGTTAATGCTTGTGGAATTAGTTACATATTTTTGATGTTGCTTAGTATTCCATTTATGAAAACAAAAAAGTTACCTATTTTTTATCAATACAAATTTTGGTACCATTTTTTAAAGTATTGTATTGTTTCTATGAATGCTTTTCATGTATACAAACAAAAGATTGTCAGGATGTGATAAGATTTACTAAATACTATTAGTCTTATCTATAAACAAATTTTTCTAGATTATAATCTCATCAACATTTAAAAAGCTAAAACTCCTTTCGGAAACAGTAACTAAATAAAGCAATGAATATATGAAAAAAACTTCAATCACTAGTTATAATAGAAAGATATACTGCTTTTGTAATAAAATCCCCTGTACCAAAAAATTTTTAAAAAAAATTGTAGTACCTTCTGATGGTAAGGACATTGTACAATAACAACTGTGTTAGTTACCTTTCTGTTGCGAAGAGAAAATAACTGATATATTCAACTTCAAGGAAGAAAGGTTTATTTTGTCTTACGGTTTCAGAGGATTCAATGCATAATCAACTGGCTCACAGGCAGAAAATCATGGTGGAAGAATGCTGCCCACCTCATGGCCTACAGGAAGCACACAGAGAAAAGCTATGAATTTCCAAGACACACCTCCAGTGACCTAGTTGCTCCAGTAGATACCCAACTCCTGATAGTACATTAAACTGTGAACTCGTTATTGGAATAATCCATTTATAAGATTTGTCCCCTCACCATAAAGTTACCTTCCAAAAACACCACTTGTGAAACACATTACGCCTTTGGGGGTACACTGTTAGTCTGAACTCTTAACAATTTTCATACACTGCTATAGACTGTAAAGTGATACAATTTTTCAGAAGTACAGTATATCTAGTTAAAGTAAAGATGAATGAATCTTGAATATTGGCAAGTCTACTTTTATGTTTATTTTCTAAACTAATTCCTGAGCATAAACTCAAGTAGCTTTATCCCAGGGTGTTTATTATATCATTCATTTAGAGAGGCAAGCAAATAGGAAGTAAAGAAGCAAACAATCTCAGTATCTATTAGTATAGATGTAAAGAGTCATGCTATGGAATCCTGTTTAGCATTTGATTGAATGAACTAAAACTGCATACCTTAACATGTTTTAGTATTGAAGCTATGACACTGCATGAGTGAAAAACCACAGTTGATGATAGTTTTCCCCACAACATCATTTTTTAAAGAGAAAAAAAAAAGAACAATAAAAATGAAGATACAGAATTCAAGAACAAGATAATAGGAAATTGACAATAGTTAATATAGTGCATATTCTTATCATCAAAGTAGTTGCTCAGATTACAAGATATACACATGCATAATTGATCAAACAATGCAAGCAAAAATCACTCTCTTCAATGAACTAGAGAAATGGTATCCACAGTGTCACTTACATGAAATTTAAGCACACACAAAAATTGTATATTCTGCTTTTGGCTAACTAGGTATATGTGAAAAATTCTAAATAACAGATGGAAAGAAAATACATCAACTTCAAAAAACTAGATATCTCCAGAGAAGAGGAAATGATTTTATTATATCTGAAATACTTCATTTCTTTAAAATTTCTGAAAGAACTACAGCAAAATATTAATATTTTGCCTTATAGAATATGGGGTGGGTTATGTCTGGATAGTAAAAGCAGGTGCTCATTACTTCCTGAACTTATCAACACTTTCAGGGATATTACCTAATTCACACAAATTAACTATGTAAAATGAATAAATGTATTTGAAAACGAAGTTAATTCTCTTTGAATTAAGATGTTAAATGAAGTGGTAACAACTCCATGTCTATGCTTTTACAATAAATCCCTCAGGTAGTTAGTTTGCTATAATGGTTCTCTGATTGCAATTTTTCTATATCTTAGTATTGCAGAGAATTATGTAATTCTTGAGTCAAATTCAATATAATGTTTGCATGTCACTTTTTGGTTTTCATTTGTAGTAATAGGCAATATCATCTGAAAATTATACCTACCCTGGGATATTCTCCATGAACAGACTAGATACCAGTTGCTTCATATCCATCCCATAAAATGATCTTTTGGATATAGCTGGAAGATCAGAATATATACACTTAACTCTGATGTAAAATTTGAATTCCAGAGGTAGAGAGACTTGGATTTTTTTGAAATTCTGGCATGTTTATCACACTTCTCTGAAGGGAAGTTTCATTTCCATCACTAGTGAGAACCTCTGGTCACACCAGATTTTGTTTTTCTTTTCCACAGCTTGCCTGGGTAATTTCTTACTCCATTTTGCTATATACTTTAGCTTCTTCTAATAAATTTCTTCCTTGGCTAAAGGTAGCTTAAATGTGATTTTACAGCTGGTCATCAACTGTAACATAATAATACAGAAAATTAACTGGGGTTTATGAATCACATAGAAATTTACCTTCCCTCTTCTATGAGTTTTCCTTGTAGATGATGAAGATGAAGCCATTGATTTCAGCTTGTTTTACTAACTCCTCATTCTTTATATTCCCAGCATTTTTTGTGTGTGTGCTCAGGATTTATGTTTTTCCTGTGCACTAAGCCTCATTTCCTATCCCCTCCCTTTATATTATGAGTTATAATCCATTTTCCAGCCTTAAATTGGATGTATATGCATTTTGGTTGGTAATGTATTTCATTTCTTGTAATTGTTTGTCTAATGGTAGGCTGTTAATTTCCATGTGTCTTTTAAGGTAAATGAAAATAACATATGTTCCTTTTAAAAATAAAATATTCCTCATTCTTAAAGAACCAAAGTTGTTTTATATTGTTTAGTTTTGAAAGTAATAATTTAGTGTTTCCATTAATAGCAAAGTTGCTTTCTAGTTAATGCATTTTTGCCACTGTTGATGGACTTTGATTTTGAAATTTATATCAGTGTACTGAAAATGCAAAACTCTAAAGGATCTCTTCCTAAATATGTGTTTTCATTAAATGAATTTACTAAAACTTCTTTACATCTGAATGTTTCTGTAACTTTATCCACTAAAACTTGTGAAAGAAACATTATAAAAAAAGATATATGACTCCTTTAAATTTTATTCACTAGTGAATATACATGCAAGATACTCAATTTCATAATAGACTAATAGGAAAACTACTCAACTCCCAAATCCTAGCTCTAAGCAGTGGAATATGGATATATCCAAAAAAAAAACTCTAGTGACTAAGTATCACAGTACTCATCTTTGTTTTTCTGGCAAAACTTCACTTGGAATTACTGTCTATGATGGATTCTCTTTGCTGCAGTAACTTTTTCCAAACAATTTTTCCTGAAGCCTGAGGTGATTGATAGATTGGAGGGTATTACTTTAAATGCAACTTAAATGGAAAAGTCTCTGAGAGTTTGAGTACAGATTTGAATTCATTTTCATTCTACTCATTTAATGAAAATTGAAATTTTCCACTAAAGTCGTATTTATATTAATTGAAATGAATGAATCTGAAGGCCTTCTTTTCTTTTACACTTCTTTGAATTGATCAACACAATGTATGCTTGGGGAAAGGAACCATTGGTTCATCTCTGAGATATCATGTATAAGTAAGATTATACAGGATTCATGTTTCTGTCCCTGGCTTATTTCCCTCAGTACCTTGTCTACCAGGTTCATCCATGTTGTAAGAAATGCCAAGATTTTCTTCTTCTTTTTAAGGCTCAAGAGTATTCCACTGTGTGTGTGTATGTATGTGTATGTGTGTGCATGGCAGCTTTTACCCACTCATATGTTGATAGATTCCACATATTGGCCATTATGTGTAACTGCAATAAACAGTACAGATATCTCTCTGATGCACTGTGCATATCCTTTTCATTGGATATACACTATCCCCAACGTGTAATTTCTGGGTTGCATGGTCATTTTCTTTAAGGGAGATGATTGTAGGGGGATTGATGCAGAGATGTTGGTCAAAGAGTATAAAATTTCAATTTGACAGACTGCTTAAACCCTATTTACTTATTTATTGTACAGCATGGTGACTATGATTAAGAATAATATATTACTGTCTTGAAAATTGTTAAGAGAAAGTGGATCATGAATGTTGTCACCACAAAAAACTATGTGAGCTGATAGATATGTTATATTTTTTAATAATTTCACAATTTATACATATATACACATACATACTTTTATTTGGGGATTATATTTTAATAAAGTCAAACAAAGAAAAACACCACTTATTCAAATTAACAGATTAAAATTTCATCTTTCACTATTCCTGCGTGTAACCTTAAACAAGTTATAAAAATATCAGTGACTCAGTTTGCTTATTTTTTAAATATGAATGATGTTTAGTTATTAGGGTTTTTATGGGGAAAATTACATAATCTGTGAAAAATAGGATAGTGCTTGAATATGTATCTCTGGAGCTAGAATTTCCTATAGAAAATTGTGTTACATAGTGTTGTGTGGATTCTTTTTTGGAGGAAGACAGAAACAGTTGGAATTTTGGTTCCCCATTGTGTACCTGATTACATTAAGAATGTCACTTCTTTTCATTAAATCTCAGTAAATCAGTCTGTCAATGTGAAACACTTTTATCCAAATAATAAACAGTAAGTATAACTACCACACTGTAGTTGAGTCTCTAGCGTATCTCTACGTGTCCCTTCCTCATTCTGATAAAATCAAATACTCAGAATAGCAGTTAGGAGGCAGTAAATCCTTATTATTATTGTTTTTCTCCATTTTTAGTCTGTCATTACCTTTACTTCCTCCTCTCCAACTGGTTGGTTGCATGTAGTAAGGAAAGAGTTTTTCCATGTAGTAAAAGTCTTAATTTTTTCTTTTTGTTGTACCTTTCCATGTATACTGCCTCCATTTCAACTCTAGAGTGTTTCACAAAGTGATTTTTGAATATACATTGTCTTTCCTTCCTTTCCAAGTTGCAAATTGGAAACCCTCTAGCAGATATGTTTTATTGGGCCAGTTAAATGTATTTTTAATTGAATGAAAATGCCTTTAGGTAACGTAATAAATCCACAACACACTGGACTAGCCATTATACCTTCATTTATTTAGATCTCTTACCTGGTTCCAAAAGTCATTGTATTAACCAACAGAGCTCTTTCCCTTAATTAAAGCTGGCATAAATGAATCACTACTTCTCTGCCTCCTCCAATTCAATTTAAATCTTTAGAGGCCCCATTCTACAATCTCGTATAAGTCAGAAAAGTGAGTTTTGGAATAAGACAGATTTTGATCTTTGCAGCTAATAGGTGCATAAATTTTAGCAAGACTCCCTTGCTCACCAATAAAAGTACAGAAAACAGCTCTCATATTCAAATAACAGTTCTTTTCAGGGTTGTTTTGACACTGACCATAAAAGAAAATATGTAAAATAATTAACACAGTGATTCATTTAAAATTAGTAATCAGTAGATATTAACCCCCATGGGTCTGTTTTCTAATTTGGCAAGTAAGGAGATGGAAGTTAGTTGAGTATATAAATTCTCCTCCCTGATCAAAGATTGGAAATCTCACTTTTATATTTTAGACATCTTTCTGTCTGTTATGATTGCTTCTCATAAAAACTATATAATATACTATAATATGCAATATAATTTAATAACCCATTGTTCCAGAATATCATTATATTTTTAAATTCAATATAATTCTGTATGACATTTTTAATGCTATATTAATATTATCTTTGCTTCTTTTCTCCTTGCTCTAACAGTTTCTGGCTTTTTTCCCTTCTTTATCC
>RJWT010009016.1:0-25572 GCA_004365215.1 Cuniculus paca
TTCTGTTTCCACGTGTGTGTAATGAGCCTTCTCCCTTCCCTCTGCTCCAGCATGTGTTTCTGTTTGTCCTCTTCGTGGGACCCTTCCACTGCCTCGCGAGTTACAGCCGGGCCACGGAGCTCCTGTACAGCCTGAACGAGGGACTGCCCGCGGGGGTGCTGATCGGCAGCCTGGCCGAGGACCTGAGGCTGGTGCCGCGAGCCGCGGGGAGACAGAACCAGCAGGGGCAGTCGCCAGAGCGCGCTGGCGCCGAGTGGACGCCCCCTCTCTCTTTCAGCCTGGCTTCTGGGAGACTGAGTGGCCAGTATGTGACCCTAGACAACCGTTCTGGAGAGCTGCATACTTCTGCACGGGAGATCGACCGAGAGGCCCTGTGCCTTGAAGGGGGTGGAGGAGCTTCCTTGAGCGGCAGCGTTTCTATTTCCTCCTCTCCTTCCTCCGACTCCTGCCTTTTGCTTCTGGATGTGCTGGTCCTGCCTCAGGAATATTTTAGGTTCGTGAAGGTGAAAATTGCCATCAGGGACATCAATGACAATGCTCCGCAGTTCCCTGTTTCCCAAATATCAGTTTGGGTCCCAGAAAATGCACCTGTGAACACTAGGATGGCCATAGAGCATCCTGCTGTGGACCCAGATGTAGGCACTAATGGGGTGCAGACCTATCGCTTACTGGACTACCACGGCATGTTCACCTTGGACGTGGAGGAGAATGAGAACGGAGAGCGCACCCCCTACCTGATTGTCATGGGAGCTCTGGACAGGGAAACTCAAGACCAGTATGTCAGCATCATCATAGCGGAGGACGGTGGGTCTCCACCCCTGTTGGGCAGTGCCACCCTCACCATTGGCATAAGTGACATTAATGACAATTGCCCTCTCTTCATAGACTCACAAATCAATGTGACTGTATATGGGAATGCTACAGTGGGCACTCCAATTGCAGCTGTCCGAGCTGTGGATAAAGACTTGGGCAGCAACGCTCTAATCACCTATACGTACAGCCAAAAAGTTCCACAAACATCTAAGGATTTATTCCACCTGGACGAAACTACTGGAGTCATTAAACTCTTCAATATAATTGGGGGAAATGTTCTACAAACACACAAGCTCACCATCCTTGCTAATGGACCAGGCTGCATCCCTGCTGTGATCACTGCTCTAGTGTCCATTATCAAAGTCGTTTTCAGGCCACCTGAAATTGTCCCACGTTATATAGCAAATGAGATAGATGGTGTTGTTTATCTGAAAGAACTAGAACCTGTTAACACTCCAATTGCGTTCTTTACCATAAGGGATCCAGAGGGCAAATACAAAGTTAACTGCTACCTGGATGGTGAAGGGCCATTTAGGTTATCACCCTACAAACCATACAATAATGAATATCTACTAGAGACCACAAAACCTATGGACTACGAGCTACAGCACTACTATGAAGTAGCTGTGGTAGCCTGGAACTCGGAGGGATTTCACGTCAAACGAATCATTAAAGTGCAACTTCTAGATGACAATGATAATGCTCCTGTTTTCCTTCAGCCCTTGATAGAACTAACCATTGAAGAAAATAACACACCCAATGCCTTTTTGACTAAGCTGTATGCTACAGATGCTGACAGTGGAGAAAGAGGCCAAGTTTCTTATTTTCTGGGACCGGATGCTCCAGCATATTTTTCCTTAGACAGTGTCACAGGAATTCTGACAGTTTCTACTCAGCTGGACCGAGAAGAGAAAGAAAAGTACAGGTACACAGTGAGAGCTGTTGACTGTGGAAAACCACCCCGAGAATCAGTAGCCACTGTGGCTCTCACGGTGTTGGATAAAAATGACAACAGTCCTAGGTTTATCAACAAGGACTTCAGCTTTTTTGTGCCAGAAAACTTCCCAGGATATGGAGAAATTGGTGTAATTAGTGTGACAGATGCTGATGCTGGACGAAATGGATGGGTCGCCCTCTCGGTGATGAACCAGAGTGACATTTTTGTCATAGATACAGGAAAGGGCATGTTGAGAGCTAAAGTCTCCTTGGACAGAGAGCAGCAAAGCTCCTATACTTTGTGGGTTGAAGCAGTTGATGGGGGTGAGCCTGCCCTCTCCTCATCCACAAAAATCACAATTCTTCTTCTTGATATCAATGACAACCCTCCTCTTGTTTTATTTCCTCAGTCTAATATGTCTTATCTGTTGGTATTGCCTTCTACTCTCCCTGGTTCCCCAGTTACAGAGGTTTATGCTGTTGATAAAGACACAGGAATGAATGCTGTTATAGCTTACAGCATCATAGGAAGAAGAGGTCCCAGGCCTGAGTCCTTCAGGATTGACTCTAAAACTGGTAATATTACTTTGGAAGAAGCATTGCTGCAGACAGATTATGGACTGCATCGCTTGCTGGTGAAAGTGAGTGACCACGGTTATCCTGAGCCCCTCCATTCTACGGTCATGGTAAACCTGTTTGTCAATGACACAGTTAGTAATGAAAGCTATATTGAGAGTCTTCTAAGAAAAGAACCAGAAATTAATATTGAGGAGAAAGAACCACAAATCTCCATACAACCAACTCACAGGAAAGTAGAATCTGTGTCCTGTATGCCCACATTAGTAGCTCTGTCCATAATAAGCTTGGGTTCCATCACACTAGTAACAGGGATGGGCATATTCATCTGCTTAAGAAAGGGGAAAAAACATCACAGAGAAGAAGAAAATTTGGAAGTGCAAATTCCACTGAAAGGAAAAATTGACTTGCATTTGAGAGAGAGAAAACCAATGGATATTTCTAATATTTGATACTTTATTGTGAATTAAAGGATAAAGATATTTCAACTGACTTTGGATAGTTTTCATCACAAACAAGAGTGTGTTGATATAGGTCCAATGAAAGACAAATAATTTATAATTTGTAGTATATTGTAAATAGCTGTTTACAGGTTTTTAAATTCAAATTCAGAGGTTATAAAATGTGTACAGCATTTTTAAATGAAAATTAGTACTAACAGATATAGAATTGTTATTTATAAAAAAAAAATCTTGGACATGATTTACAGCTTTCATACACCAAGATGGTTCACAAAACCTGAGAGTAAGGTAAGAAAATGGTACTTTTTTGGTCTAAAAGTTCTTTCGCCACTAGAGGGCATTGGTTGCTCCTTCGCAGGGAAATGTTTGAAGTATTGTACATGATAGTTGTACATGAAATTAATGAAAGAGTATATTTTAAATATATTGTTTTTAACATTAAGCAAATATGAAATTAAATTGAATTTTGCCCTACTTAAATATATGATAAAATGCACTTGTCAACAGAATGTTTACCTCATAGGTACATTATATATAGTTTCAAAGAGAAGGCATTAAAAAGAAGTGCAATTCCTTTTTAGCAAGGATTAAAACATTGCCGTGTGTCACTAATTTAACCTACTGAAGAGTATTTTACTTTCTGTGTACTTAAATTGCTTTCTGTTTACTTTATCATTGCACTTGCTGTGATTACACGAGAAAATATACTATTCTTAAAGAAAATGTAGCTAGACATTGTGTCCAAGAAAACAATCAGAAGCAAATAAATGTTTCAATCCTTAGTTGCTTCATAAGTGTTTTCATGACATTTTAGTGTTTTCACAGTATGTCAGTACTGTTTTGTATTTGGGTTATATATTAGATTTCTCTGTGCTTACACTCATTCATCATGTAAGAAAAAATTAAAAATTATATTACAATTGAATTATTCTAGAAGCTAGTGTGCACTACTGGTTGCTTGAGTTGGACATTTTATATGAAAGTTATACTTTCTTTTTGTCATTGTTTAGGTTCTTTGGCTACATTTCTGTCTTGCTTTCTTTGGCTATGGCTTAGATCCAAGAGTTTATTTGTAAGCCCAGCAGCAGATTCCTTTGATAATTTAGCTTTTACTGAATCTTTTGCAATGAAGAAAGCTAGTTCATCAGTGATTTATCATTTTTACTTTGTTTCATGAGGTGGAAACTTTATTTTACATGGAACTATAGCAAAATTATCTGTATAAACAAGGAATGTGGTAGTTTAAACTGGATCGTTTTACTTTTTGGCATCGTGTGTCTGTACTGTACCAAAAGTGTTTATATGTGCAAATTAAAGGTATATATTTTCATAATTTTTCTTATTTTTACCATTTTATGTTTGAACATGGGCTTATCCTTTCACTGAAGTGCCTGTTATTGGCATCTGTTTGTTTTTAGGGTTAAATGTAGGCAAACTGTTGCATTCAAAACTGAAGTTTACATTAAACTAATTTATTACTCAACTAGACAGTGAGTAAATTATGTATATAGATAGTTATAAACATAATGGTAAAAATATTGAATGCCTACATGTTCAGTATAAATTCATATAAAAATGTGCACTTATGCATGTGCGTATAAATGTGTATTAATTTATTATAGATGTAGTATTGATTATAAACCTTCCTTTTACCACAAATAACAAAATTCTTTGCTATGTTTTAATAGATTGGAAAATTTTTTAAAGTAAAAATACACTGCAAAAAAAGAATTGAGTGGAAACATCCGAGATTATTTATATTTGTATTGATTCATTTTTCTTGTTTCTTCAATTCGAGAATTTGAATAAAAAAATAAGTATATGAGGCAACAGGATCTGTTACAAAAATAAATATATTTTTGATTGTAAATTCTTTTTGTAGGAGAGACACTTGAGCTAAGAGATAAAGATAATTTAACCCCAGAAACTTTTTATCTGTAATTGATGTAGGGCATTGAAGAAACTCACTCTTTTCCACTCATATTATACTTCCTTTTTTCTTTCTTAAAGGAAGAAACAATCTAAGATACAAGTAACACCATTAATAAAAATAAAAAAGAAACTAAGTCCTCCATAAATGCAATGACCTTTACCTTCATTATCATTAAAAATAAATAAATATTCTGCTCATTGCTAAATATGAAAAAGCTTCAAGGGTTTTGGGGTTGGACTTCATCTCCAGCATGAGAAATATCTGTAACCTTAATAAAAAGTTGTATTTCTGAATAACTTCTTGTTGCAGGATTTCCTTTACAAAAACATCTCATTCACATTAAAAACATTAATAACAGGGAAAGCTAAAGTAAATTAAGCAGAAAAATAAAAGCCCCTTTTTACTAACACCTTGTGCTAGAACAGTTGCCAAAATGTATGCTAATCATGTCAATGTTAGTTGAGTTGGCACAAAAATAAATGTTCCATTCATTAAAAATCCTAATATCCATTTAACAGTTTGATATCCAGTGAGTTCTCCTTGCCCAATTTAATGAAGAAGAGATTGCTGTGATCTTTGTACTGCCAAATACATCTTTATACTACAGAAAAAGATTATTCATTTAGTTTGAACTGGGAAATTTGAATCCAACATAGTAATTTGTGCTACAGGGGAAAAAAATAATTTACATATCATACATTACTTGACTGTTTAGAGTATATTTACCAAATTTTTTTAAAATCTTATAATTATGCTTTTGTTAGTAATGGTAAACAAGGAAAGGAAAAAATATTGACAATTGTTTAAAACAGTTTTATAATTTTAGGGTATTTTAAAAAATCTAGTACTTGGTGTTTAGATGACTTTGTATGCATTTTATGAAAATTCCAGTCACTATTTACTATGAAATAACATCACTGGAAGCAGTGTTAAGTATAGTGTATGAAAGTACCTTGATTGCAGGAAGATCTCTCAGAATGATGGTAATTTGTGCTTCCAGAAAATGTCTAAATTGGAAACTGTAGAAGGAGGAATCAAGAAATCCTGTCCTCTAGAGACTCAGGTTCTCACCTCTTTTCAGTGAGGTAGAAAGTCAGGGGTCCTGAAATTTGACAGACAATGGGTAATGTAATACACGTGCAGCAGTGACCACGTGGTGTGCTCAACATCACTGGGCAGCCTCAGTTCATGGAGGCCAGACACACAAACATTCGAGCATTTTCTTCTCTTCCTATGAGATTTGCAGTGGCAAAATAGCAGTCTGTTGTATGAAGTGCCACATTGCTGAGTTGTACAATCTCTGCCTTCGCATGCAACGACTCAATAAATATTACTGAAAGGCAGAGAACTGGCAGTCAGGCAAGTGGACTAAAAATAGGGAAAAAAATCAATTAAATCATTCCTAATTACTGAGCAGAAAGATCCTCCATAAGGTTTTTTCTAATTATTTTTACTACTGATAAGAAAAGATCACATACATTTAAAAAATAATATATACATAAATTCATATACTCTACAAACAGTTTGAAATTTTGCTTATTGATAATTGTTCTTAAAATGTTAACACTACTTTTCTCTAATAAACTAAACCAGGTGTGGTGTCTCATACCTGTAACCCCAGCTCTGGAGAAGCTGATGCAGAAGGATCACTGCAAGTTCAAGGCCAGACTGGGCAAGCCCCCCATCATTTTAAATAAATAAATAAATAAACAAACAAACAAACTAACCCCTAAATTGGGAATGTGTTCTTTTACATGTATAAAATCAAATAAGTGAATTTTAAAACAACCCTACTGTTCAGAAGAACACTGGGGTGATATGACAAATTCATTAATTCCACGCATATTTTAGTTCTCGTAATTAACCAAAATTTAACTGAAAAGCAGAAAGAATCTCTTTATGAACTTGCATTATGGTGTGGAAGTCCAATAAGAACACAAAATGTCAAAACATTGTATATGATAAACACCTCTTCCCTGATGCCATGTAAACAATGCCTACTCCAAACTTAGAAGGTCATAAAACACTTGTCAGTGGAAGTGATTTCTGTTTTGAGCCCTCTGCAGAAGATGTGATATCCAAACTGAGTCTTAAAGAAGAAACCTTAGCCAGGAGGAAATGAGCAGAGAAGAAAGACGGTATTAGAAGCAGAAATGATGTCCATGGTGTACATGTAGGAGTTAATATGTCATGCTTCAAGAACTACAAATACTTTGTAGCTGAAAGGATAAAAAGAATAAAATAGATTGTTAACAACAAAGTTGGAAAGAGGAGGTAAATACTTAAAAATGTTTTGACCAAAAAGTGTTTTCGAAGACCATTTAATTATGTCTGGAGTTTGTCTTGAGAAAGATTATAGATAATGCTTCATAGTTTCAATGCCATTTTAAGTGAAACATAGGACTTTAAGTCAGAAAATTTAAATAAATTATAGGAGGTAAATAGTATAAAGCTGGTTAAAAAAAAGCTTATGATAGTATAGAATTGACCCACATATGATGATCAGAATGTATATAGCTCCTATAATTTGTCTTTGAGCCATTTTTCCAAATTTGAAAATGATAAGTAACTCGTTCAGTAAACATTAAAACAACAGTAAAATAATTGAAGCAATAACCACTTTCTGTAGCATTGGGTTTTATAACACAGATGGAATTATAAAGATACTAATTTACTCAGTTTTTTTTCAGCTTTATGACTGTCAATTCTATTCAATTTACCAAACATTACTGTATGTCCATGTGGTAGATATCCAATTATGAGGTTGACCTCATCACAAATATTTTGTCCTAGGCATTTTAAGTATTTTCTTGTAGCTGAACTAAATATATACACATACAGAAAAGTCAAGATGAAAAATTAAGAGAAAAACCAATAACATATCAGGGGACAATATACAGTATAAGTAGGATTTCAGTGAGTGTGCAAATACCAAGAAAAAATAAGACCATCACAAGTCATTGTGCAAAGTCTAGGAAACATAAACACAAGAAATAACTAATAATAGCCACGAAGTGAACAGACTTTGAGGTTTAGCATCACTTTCAATGTAACAAATCACTTAACATATCTTATGCTTCAGTCTTATTCAAAATAAAGAATTTGATAGTACTTCATATTCACTGATGAAATTTTTAAACCCAAAATAAACAAAGTACATGCAAAAACAGTTTTGTTGACATCCTAGTTTTGAGAAAGCTCCTCTTGCCCTTCTTTCTAATCTGTGTTCTTTACTTTGTGGAAATTATGAACATATTCTTTATCAATGTAGAACACTGAATTTAAATGGGATTATTTATGATAATTTACATGAATAAAGTACTCCACAAACATTTGCTATTACTATTATTGTCACTGGAATACAAATGTGTGCTGTGAGGTAGTTCTAATAGTTTGTCTATTCTCCTATCAAATTCATTCAAATAATATTTTTATTACAGGTCAAAGGTCACAAAATTAACAATGTTTTAGTTAAAAGCCTATATCCTCAACACAATATATTTTCCTTCATTGTGCATTTCATAGACACTTTCACTTTTTTTCTTTTTTCACATGGTGAATTCATATTTCCTTTTTCATTGGAAATCACAAGGGCCAGGATTATGATCTAAATTTTCAAACCATGGAATTTTAGAGCTAATTTAGTCAAACTTCATTTTAAAGTTAAAAAACTGGACTGATGATTTAGCTCAATGGCACAAGCACCAGCCTGGCAAGCTCGAGGTCCTGAGTTTGGTTCCTCATATGAAAAAAAATGAAGTTGAAGAAACTAAGGCATACAATAATTAAAAAAAAAATTTTACAACTGAAGGTATTAGAAGGGAAGACAACATAAATCATAAATCCTCCTGAAAATGACTTGGATTTAGCTCAGTGCTGTAAGTGCCTGCTTGGCAAGCATGAGGTTGTGAGTTCAATCCCCAGTGCCAAAAAAAAAAAGTTTTGCCTAAAACACGTACTTTTAATTTTATCTTAATTGGAAAGTTTAAAAAATGAATTTAAAAAGACAATATTTTGTTGTTAAATTTGCTGAGATAAAACCTCATCTAAAATGAAGTCAAATAGTTTCTCTGTGCTTAGAGTAGGAATACAATACAATTTTAAAATAAAGTTATTTGTACCTAATCACAAAACATACAAATATTTAAAATTAAATATTTGAAAATAACGAAAGAATTAAAAACATTACAATAATGAATACATAAGAATGATTAAGGACAGTTTTAAGTTCTGAAAAAAGATATAAATAATAAACTTGATGTATAATATGGTAATAAGTATTTACTAATGTAAAAATTATGTATTTATCAGGTTTAGAAAAATCAGATTTGAATGTAGAACAAGGCACATTATGTGTTTGAAAGAGAGAATAAAGAAATGCTGACCAATGGAATTAAACAAAAGAAAGAAAACAAAAGAAAAATGATAATATATTTGTCATCAGCTAATTTGGAATCATTGCATATGAAATAAAAGTTAATCTAATATATCAAGTATAAAAAATGGGAAAAAATGACCAGGCATATGAGTAGTGAGGAAAATGAAGGTAAACCCAGGATGACAAATGTTAGGAGGTACTCACTAGGTAATAGGAGTTCTCAACACCAAAAGAACTTAGGAACATTATCTTATTCCTTAGAATTTAAGATATAATACCCTAAATCTTCAACAAAGATAAACACTATATACATTAACCACTAATTTATTAAATATATTTACTTTAGCCTATGATTGTTGAAATCAAGTCATTACGTTAGACATAGGCACAAGCTTCCCTACATTCTCAAAAGAATTATTCTCCATCTTGGAAGAACTAATAAAAACTGTCTAGACCTTTCGTTTTTTTTAGATTGGGCTTGGCCATGTAGTTCAGGCTGGCCTTGAACTCACTGTGTAACTCAGGCTGGCCTTGAACATTTGGCGATCCTCTTGCTTCAGCTGCTCTAGTGCTGGAAGTACAAGTGTGTATTACAGTGGCTGGCTATAAGGTAGAATATTTCTCACCTGCCATATCTTCTCCACCTGAAACTCTACATGAACACTTCTATTATGGAAAGACCAAGATCATTATGACAGATAAAATTGCTACCTAGATATATTTCCTACATATGGAAAACTAGTAAAGGTGATTAAAATTGTTGGGAGAATATAATCTTTACAATATACATGAAAGGACAAATTTATAGACTTTCATAATGTGGACATCTTCTGCTCATTTAGAAAATTAGAATTTCCTGCAGCTCCCAAGCCCAACACTCCTTAAACTGTATCTGTCTGTCTGTCTATGTATCTATCTATCCACCCATGTAGTAGGCACTATGAACCAGCAACTCCTCTCAACAGTATCACAAATTTACTTTTCATTTGAAGTATAATGATTGTATTTATTGATTATATGTATGTACAAATCACACTTTCACTATGCAGTGGTTTCCATGGGAAAATTGTGTTTTTTGAGTCAGGTGTTGAACATGATCATAGCTACCTTTCCCATATAAACATGCATATAGCTATTTATCTCAGAATTGTGGAAAGAATTCAATTCATGAACTGAGATATCACTACATTTAAAAAATAACTAATTTTTATTTTGGAAATATATATTCATTATGCCATTTCAAATTTAGTTTTTTCTCAATTTGCTTTCTTGGCAATGTGAGATTTTTTTTTTTTAAGAGGACAAAACCAAACAAAATAAAACAGATTAAAGTCAATCAAAACAGAACAGTGAAAGAGATACAGCACTTCAAAACAAAGTAATAGGAAATCAACAATAGCTAGCTAGCATAATGCCTCTCGATATTTTCAAAATAGCTGCTGATACCATCATACATAATAAAATCAAACAAAACAGAGCAGAATAAAACCAATAAAAAAACAATGAAAGTGATACAGGACTTCAAAACAAGATAATAGAAAATCAACAATGGCTACCAAAATATATCTTGTTATCTTCAAAATAGCTGCCCATACCATCAGATAAAATAAAATCAAACAAAATAAGACAATGAAAATGATACAGGCCTTTAAAACAAGGTAATAGGAAGTTAAAAATGACTATCACTTTCAGAAGGAAATCTCCCATAGTTACTAAATTACATAGTATTATTGTCTAAATAGATGCTCAAACTACCAACTTTAGGCCTGCAAAGTCAATCAAACAATACGGGCATTAAGTTTTATTTTATTTATTTATTTTTACTTCAGTAGCTATCATCTCAACCTGTGTGTCTCTGAATCAGTTGGTTACTTATGGTGGGGTGGCTCAGCACTTCTTGTCTCCCAACCCACATGACAGCTGGTTCACAGGAAGGGGTTGACCTGGTTCACGACTGCTGCTGGCTCACAGGAAGGGATTAGATTCTTCTTGGCTCTCTTAATTATGAAAAGAAATATTCCAAAAAGGTAATTCTAGATAATTCATAAGAAAGATGAGCAGAATGTACAGGTTCTTGTAAAAACTGAGTATATGTTGGCCTATAAAAATCTTTCTAAAAAGAAGTATAATAAAACCTCATGAAGTAAATTAATTCCTTCTATTTTACTTTATGTTTAACTCTGGTTACATTGTTGGAAGTGCCAGGACATATCAAAATTTCCAACTAAGGAATTTGGATAAATGTTACTTACTTGAATTAGAGAAGATTTTTCAAGGACTTTGGTAATAAAAGCACATAGTGAAAAGAAAGGTAAAATTCTGAAAATGTACAAAACAACAGTCTCATGGAACAAGGAAGAATTCTAAATTACTAATACTTCCACTTTATATTCCTTTGAGAATACTTGGTTATTATGCTTTTGGCCCTTCAGTGGGTAAATTCAGTATTCTCAGCAACCATGTATTAGTCTAACTGGAAGGCAGAGTATTCCCTCAAAGATGTCCATCCTTTAATGCCTACAACCTGTGATTATGTTAAGCTACATGCAAAAGGCAAATTAATAACATTTACCTTGCAAATGTAATGAGCATCTGGACCATAAAGTAGGGCCATCATCTAGGCTCAGGGAACTAAGAAAGTCTCCCAGCTCAGTCAATGATCTGAGCTAGGAACAGATTCGTCCACAGACACAGAGATAAAGTAAAATGTAATTTAAAGAAAAAAAAAAAAAAAGAAAAACACAGCCCTGCTGAGACCTGACCTCTGCAATACAGAAATTTAAGCAGTGCACTTGGTGAGTGATGCTAGTCAAACTTCCACTAGAAGATGGTAAGCAGATGCTATGTTAAGCTGCTAAAGTCATGACAATTTGTAAACAGCTGAACTAGAAATTATTATATTACTCTGAAAAATACGTTAAGGATTATTAGAGGTCAACCTTAATTGACTCATTATAACAAAGCATTATTTTACTTGACTATACAAAATGCATATATGAATGTTTCTTTCCAAAACAAGGATGTTTGGTGCATATCCAATTACTTGCTAAGTAAAGGAAATAACAGATCTTAGATTAAAATTCAATGGAAAATAAAATCAGGTATATGAGCCTACTATGTTCCAGACACTGCCACATACTTTCTGTTCAACTCCACACTCATTTTGTTTTTACTAACAAAGTCACAGAAATGAACAGAAAACTCGAGGTGTTTTTATTTCTGTGAAAGACTTTTATCAGTTAACTAGAGTTGGAATGAATAGCAATAAAATGTTGAATTCATCTCAGACCCAACTTGGGATAAGATAAAGTACATGACCAATATATGTAATTGAGACAACTTGGGTGGATGTATTCTGACTGCCTACATAAAAAGCCACTTGGATAAGAAAAAAGATAAATGTTAAATTGCATCTCTTTTTTTAGGTTATTGCAGAGAAACAGACTTTCTAATAGATCACTTTCCTTAATCAGTGGATCATTTGAAGTGACTTACAATCTCTAATGCTCTGAAAACAAAACTTCTGGGAATTAAAAGAAAAATTCTGTTCTACTCTTACCAACTCAACTTCAATTCAAAAACTACCTCACTTTATACAACAAATTCATAGAAAATGAAATTCATGGCAATTGATTCAGTATGCACTGACATTTGACTAAGCATTTACTGTTGGTATATCCAATACATAATACATAGGACTATATTATGGAATACATTTTGTAATAGTGTAGTATCACTTTGCAAGTGCAGTCAAATATTTTTTGATTCATATCAGAATTCTTATAACTGAATTGCTCAAATACTGTTTTACTTTTCTTCATTTTGCAGAAAGACAGGTTTTTTTCTTACACATGTATTTTATTTCACTGTATGCATCAGTCATTTATGATGACTATAAAACTTTATCCTAAATTCTAATCTAAGAAAAAAATTATGGGTATTGATTCAAACAACCTTAAAGTCCAAACAGGAAAATATATTCCAAGGAAAAAAATTTCACAGTATTAATGAGGACAGAATTGAAATGGAAAAAGGGAAGTCTTATGTGATAATTTAGATTATATTTTAGAAAAAAATTGGAATGATCACTTATGGAGGTAGATATTGTATTCTTCTGTAAACACACACACACACACACACACACATACACATATACATATACACAGTCTTCTTTTACATTAGTTGTTTAATCACCCACTAAGCAGAACAATAACCTGTACTCAGGTTATTCACTTATAAAATACATTTGGAGCCGGGCGTGGTGGCTCATGCCTGTAATCCCAGCACTCGGGAGGCTGAGACAGGCGGATCGTTGTGAGTTCGAGACCAGCCTGGGCTACAAAATGAGCTCAAGGCCAGCCTGAGTGGCATAGTGAGGCCCTGTCTCAAAAACAGGGCTGGGGATCTAGCTCAGCAGTCTAAGCACTTGCCCAGCAAGTGCAAGGTCGTGAATTCAATCCCCGGTGCCACAAAAATAAATAAATAAATAAATAAATAAATAAATAAATAAAATAAAATAAAATAAAATAAAATACATTTGGATACGAAGAAGCGGCCATATTGTGGTTTCACCTGATACCTGGCTTTTTCTTCTGTTCCCAGAAGTTTAGTCACTGATTAATTCTGACTAAGTATGTAATGATGGTGCTTCCTAAACAACATGAGAGAACATCAGTATCCCTAGGTATATGTCCCAGAAGTCATGCTTGCATGGGAATGGCAAGTGTATTAGTTGATTTAGGCTGCTATTTAAAAATACCATAAATTAGCAGCCTATACAAAAAAAAAAACTTTTCACATTTGGAAGCTGGAAAGTCTAAGACAGAGGTACTTGTAGATTCACTGTCTAGTGGGAGCCTGGTTTCCCAGATGGAAACTTGGCTGTGTTTGCACAGGTTAAAAAGAGCATTGAGGGAACGCAGACCAGGGAGAACCGGGAAAGAAGCTAAGCCCCCACCTGTGAGACAGCCAGCATGCAAGTTGGGGAGAGAACCACCCCCCAGTCCCTGTGAGCAACCAGTTGATTCGGAGGAGCTGTATAGTTTGATTGACATTGTAAGCCTGAAGCCAATAGTCTGAGCAACTATTTAGAGGACAACAATATGCAGTATAGTAACTATTGTAGATTTCATAGTGTCTTATCACTGTTTTGATTCATTTTGTTGTTCTGTTTTATTCCTTATAAATTAAATTTTTAAAAATCCAAAACAAAGAAAGAGCAATGATCTCACTTGTGTTGGCTCTGCCCACATGAACCTAATTACTTCCCAAAAGGCCTCAATCCTCATATGCTAAGGATTTCAAAGTATGATTTTGGAGGAAGACACAAACATTTGAATCATGGCAGCAATTATTTTCAAAGATCTAAAAAATCTACAGCATTGGAAATTTTCTCTAAGCCTTCTTTGGACCTGGAGCACTGAGAAGATTTCACAATTTGAAGGGAGTAACAGATAACCACTGTTCAGAAGAGATTATATCTTTTTCAGCCACAAGGTAAAAAGTGTTGTTTAGAGCCCTGCTACCCAATGTGTGCTGTGAAACATCTGTAGCAGCATCACCTAAAAGATGCTTAAATTTAAAGAATCTAGGACCACTCCGGATATCTTAAACACAGATCTCATTTAATAGGACCCCTAGGAAATTTGTACATGCATTCAAGTTTGATAAAATTGTGTTTGAAGCACTGACTGTCAAGTTTGTCTGTGTGTTAAAGTAACCTAGGGAGCTACACGCAGAATAAAACAAAATGAACAAAAACAGTGGATGACTAGGTCCCTTCCCAGATTTTCTAATTAATTGGTATTGAATATAAAATGGAATCAGAATATTTTAAAACTCCTGAAGTGACTGAATCATGCAGCAAATTTTGAGAATAAACAGTTCAGAATTCTGTAATTTGATGCCTTCACTTGATAATCTAGCACATAGCCAACTTGGGATGCACTTCCATCCTACTATACAGTAGGACATATTTAAAATAAGACCTAAAGACTGAACAAATAAATTAACATAAATATGATCTTTCTTTTTTCCCATTGTTGTAAGAACTGTCTAACCACCAAAAAAAATGATGACTAACATATCTGCTCCTACTTTCTGGATATTTTATTCTAGGACAGTTATTGAAATAAATTACTAAAAGCCACAATAACCCTACCATAATTATTTTCCTCACCTTCCTCTACCTTTAATTCTCTTCCTTACCTCTCTTCTCTCCCTTTTTCTTCTATAATTTCCAAATGTAGAACGAAGTCTGGTAAATAAATAAAAAGTGTACCACAAAAGTATAAGTTGAATGCATGAATGGCAGGCAGTTTTAAGACATAAATTAGAACATTTTTGTACTTTACATACTTTGGCTATAAGGCATGGCCATCAAATTTTGGTGTGGCTCTGAGAAGGACATGCAATGAGAATTGGTCCATCTGTCTTATCATTTTCATATCCTTAGTGTTTCAGTGAAGAGAGCACAAGTAAGAGAATGAGTGACAGAAGTTTCATGTATGACTATTGGAGAAAAGGATATAATTATTTCAGAGGCTTTCGTTTTCAGAAGCTATAAAGTGTGTATCAACAGCCAATATGATAGATGTCTACTAAGGAGGAAGAATAAAAAATATAGAAGGGGGAAAATATTGTTAAAAGCTATAGAAAAACACATTCAAGAAATGAAAACCTCATGTAAACAAAAAATAGAGTCACTATCAATTGTAATTATTAGGAACGAAAGTTGAGCTGATAGAGTCCCGCCAATTCTCCTCTTATTTTACATGATTGAGAAGAAATAGGAGAGCATTGCCTAACTTGATGAATAAAATAAGGAAAGATCAGCCATATCCAACAAGGTAATGAAAGTGCGTGTTCACATCCTAAACATTTCAATGACCAGTATTAAAATTTGAAAAACTCCATAAATATCTGAGTCACATTTTCCCCAAAAACTCAGGTATGATTACCCAGAGGATGTACTGAAAACTACAGATAAAACACTAACCTTGTTGGAGGCAGGTAACTGTTCAAACTTCTCATTTCCCCTTTTTCTTTCCCACCCTATTTAAAGCTGTAATAAGAGCATTAAGTACATAGAAATTTCCATTGTCAATTATTGCATCCTTGGCCCATAACACTGCTGAATAGACAAGTAGTAAAGGTAGTGTGTATTATTTTGGATTGTAATCCAAATGGGGTTGAAAACATATCAAGATTATTTTGGATTGTAATCCAGTGGGGTTGAAAACATATCAAAATGCAAAAATTGATTCACAGATCATTAAAAATTATCAAATTATAAAGTATATAGAACACACCAAGCTGCTTTAAAAACGTGCAACTGGAATGCTTCTTTGGAGCTGAGAGTTTAGTTAAGGACACTACAAATAAAGCTACAATTTAATGGGATAAATGTCTTAACTGAAGATGAATAAAGCCAAGAGAATCAATTCAAGCATGTGGTTTATAATATTTGTGTGCAGCTGTTTTCAATTTTAAAATTATTAATAATTTCAAAGCTGAGTACATTGCTGAGTACATCAGCAAGTGTCCACATATAGTGTTACAGCAGAACAGGCAAGAAAGGCAAACTGAAAGGTTTGGATGATTGAGGCATCATCTGTTTCTTATTTTACAGACTTTCTCTTTCTTTTCTCTGCCTCCTGCACTCTAATTACATCCAAATGGTTCTCTCATTTATTTTTCTGGCGATTCCATCTGAGGCATGCTGCCAATAATATATGATGTATGCCATCTTCATTTTGGCTCCTTTTTCATCTGCACTGTTAACCTATCGTGCTTTGTAGACCTGTAGGACTTATCAACTCTCTCACACCTGCGATATTGCTTCAGGTAGCTACAATGATACATACTATGATTAGAAATTCTGTCACAAGATACTGATCAGGCTTAAACAACCATATTTGCCACCCCTTACTAACCAAAATATGAATGGACACAGAAGACAAATATAGATAGATCTTACTTTGCCAACATGTGCACAAAGAAATTCTCTTCCAGTATAATTTTATTATCATCTTGGCAACTATCAGTGTATATAATTTCAGAGTCCCTTATGATGGAAGATTATAACAAATAGAGTAAATTAGAAAGTAAAAATTGCTAAAATTTTTTCCAAGGGCTACTGATCAATGTGTTCCCATTTTTAAATTGACATTTTTTTTCTTTTTTTAACTTGATTTTTAAAAAATATAACCAGAATTTAAAATTACAATATAAGTAGACATCTTTTGTTTTGTGTATATGCAAGCACTGCATTGCAGTATTTGATAGTAATGAAAAAAAAAACTTACATTTTCTTTAATATGATTGGTTAAATAAATTATTGCATAAAAACATAGGGTTGCTCAACTTGGTGGGTATGTGACTGACATACATGTAGAAAACAGAAAATGAGATGAGACAGGCAATGGGAGGCATGTTCTCAATAACTTGCCATGCAAAGAAGATTAGTCATAAGATCCATACACATTTTGTGACCCAGCACTATGGGGATGATTTTGGCCCACCACTGCAGGTGACTAACTGTATCTGGAAGAAGCCTGCCTGCTTATCAGGCTAACATGAAAGAAAAAGAGAATACCAAAAAAAGCAGAAAAAGGAAAGAGAGAGAAAACAAGAAAGGGAGAGAGAAGAGAACAAACCTAGTGACATCTTTTAAACCATCAGATCCATCTGGGCTTGAAACCTGCCACTCTGACCTTTTCCACTCAATGAATTACAAATCAATGCTACTGTTTTTATTTCTCTAAACTATTTCAAATTATCTTCCCAATAATTATAATCTTAAAAGTCTTGTCCAGTACCTCACTGGGACTGGTTTTAGTCCTGCAAAGACGCCCTCCATGTCTCAGCATTTTGTGCATGCTGACTCTTCTCCTTAGACACCCTCTACTCATTGATCTGAAAAGCACCCACCAAGTCATAGCTCAAGTGGTATCTCTTCTAGAAAAAAAATCCTTGAGAACTTATTTCCTTCTGCAGTAAGTTCACTTTACACATTCATTTACTATAGCAATTAACTAAAAATTATTATAGATTATAACTGTTCTGCATGTTTTATCACAAAAAGTCAGTTATTCAATAAAAAATAGATATAAAGGGAAAGAGAAACATTTGAAATTGTTTTCAAATCAGATCAAAGATACATAAGGATCTTTTACATAGTATTTGGCTTTTTAAGCCAATAAAGCTGGTGCATAATAACAGGTGATGCTTTACTCCTTCAGTATTTCCCTTTACTCATTCAGTATTTCCCTTACTTTTGCTTGAGCTAATATATATTACTCAGGAAAAATCATATGTCTCTGACATGATTACTCTCCTTACTTTTACTTAGATATTAACAAGGCAAGTTTCTCTCATTAATTTTCCCTGGTCTCTAGAAAACATTTCTAGAGAAAAAACTTCTGTGTTGCCTTGTACTATTAATGACTTCAGGCATTATAGCCTCTGCTCTCAATACTATCCATGGAAATGTATGACCTTAAATAAGAATAAATTACAAATATTTCATAGAATAATGAATACAAGAATATAACTATAGTGTAGTATAGGATCTGAGTCAGAAGCCTTCTATGCAAGGTCAACATTTGTTAACTATAAGCTATGACTTTGTGATTCCGAGCAAATTAGGTTTCAGGATATCAGTTTTTTGTTCAGAAAAAAAAAAAAAAAGGATAATGCTGTAAGGCTAAAAACTAATACTAAAAGAAAATAAAGTAAGTGAAAATCATGTGTATCTTCTAAAGTGCCAGACTGACATAGCAGCGAAGAGGTCACTGTGACCTTGACGGGGGAGTTTCAGGAGGAGTGATAAGAGTAAAGCAAATGCAGTAGAATTTGAAGTTCATAGAAAGTGAATAAGAGCAAAAACATCCTTCCAGAAATTTGTCTCTGGCAGATAGAAAGGACATAAGGCAAAACTAAAAGGCGATGTATGGTTGAAGATTTTCCTTCTTCTTTGTCTCTCATTAAAAAAATTTGGAGAGCATAAAATCAATAAGGAGAAAGGATTGAAGAAAGAAAACAGAGAAGAATAAATTGCTGTAGTCTAAGACAATTCATGTTACTCAAAGAAAAGGTAAAGGTAGCAGCTGTAGTCAGGATGAGAGATGCCTTATCAAGAGAGAGAAGCCAAAAATGATAGCACATAAAATTACAGAGTTGTTAAAGGAAGTTAAAGAAGTAAATACCTATTTTCTCTGTGAAGTAGGAAGATGAAATCATCTGCTAAAATAAGGGAAGAGAAGAGTTCAGAAGTTTCAGGACAATGGGGAGTATTCAAAATAAATGCTTTAAAGTAATGAAGAAGAAACCAGTTATGCAGAATGCCAATGAATGTGTTGACGAAGGGTTTACATGATTTTGTGATGACTAGCCCTAGAGGTGTATGTTCAGCTGTGGAAACGGGACATTTGAATACCAACTAAAATGGACACTTCTTTTAGACAGGAGTGCTGCTGCACAGGACAAATAATGTGAAGACACTAAGAAAAGGGTATTTGAATTGGATGAAACATCAAAACTTTGGGAGGAGATTAAAAAAATACCTAGGTCAAGAGATCTGCTTTGGAGCAATAAGAGGATTTTGAAGATTATAAATATGTACTGTAAGATGGATTAACTTCTTTCTTTAAGTTAAAAGAACAATAGAAGGTTGTGGTCAGAATACAGTTCACTTTTTAAGAGTGGAACAGTTCTGACTGACCCCATTGCTCTAAGTGCTACCACTGGAAAGGGAATTTAAAAGGTGGAGGTGAGTCAACCAGCAGAGATATGATAATGAATCTGTTGAGTACTGACTGTATTCCCTAGTGGAGGGTAAGCATCCCACAAGGATGTCAGGAATTAAAGAGAAAAGGAAGAATCTAAAGATTGTTATTTCTTCAGTGGATGTGCTTGGATGATGATCAACTTTCAGTTTGATAGTGACAAAGATTATAGCAGAATGTAAATGTTTCATTCCAAAACACTACTTGGGGTTAAAAGTATAAAACTTTGGTATTTTTTGAGAGATCTTTCTGTTTGTTTGTTTTTTTGTTTGTTTGTTTGTTTGTTTGTGCTTCTTTTTGTTTTCATTTTCCTTGTCTTTTACATCTGTTCACAGGGATAGTTCAACTGTCTCCCAATGAAAAATCATATTGATCTCACGATTAATCTGATGAACCTTAAAATTAATATCCTTAAAAACTAATTTAACAAAAAAATCTTTTGCTAACTCTAAACACAAAAACATTGTCCTTTTTTGAATTATTCCTCTTCACTCTCAAGTCTTCCATACCCTTAAACTGAGTGGGTATTTAAAGTTATATAACTGGTTTTATGTAGTTTGAAAATTCTCATCTTAGCTGTCTAGTTTGAAAAATGGTATCAATTATGTCTTGTTATATCAGTGTCCACTTTAAAATTCTGATATGAATGCCTTGAATCTTTAAGCAGCAAGAGCTTCTGCAAGAGGTTAGAATGATAATAGCCAAACCCTATCACATCACAGAGTAAAAGACACACAACTTGACCCTGAACCACAGGAGGTGCAGGAAAATATAGAATTAAGTGAGATTTAGGGCAGTAGTGCCCTAGGTGAAAAGCCTTATTTCTACTTAGTTTAGAAAATAAAAGAAAAAGCCAGAGAAGTGCATGAAGATTTTAACTTCATGGCAGAATAATAATCTGAAACATTAATTGTAAAATCTTTTTTCTGATTCCCTCCATGATCATTGAAACTCAGGATGCAGGATGCAGGACCTCCATTTACAAGAGAAAAATTGTCAGATTAAAGATAAAAGAAAGGACATCACATTTTTTATTTCTAGGAGCCAAAGTCTGGGGACTAACAGAGAGAGAGAGACAGACAGACACAGAGACAGAGACAGAGACAGAGACAGAGACAGGGATTGAAAGAGATACTTTAGAAGGAAAATCTAATGTGTCAAAAATAATTTGTGCACATGGTTATAAATTTACTGTTTTCACTTTCCCAGTCTGAATTCCTTTGGGTTAGGACTCCAACAGTAAAGATAGCTTGCACTTGGTACTTGAATTCAGTTGAGACAGAAACACAACTCAGCGAAATAATTTTTATCCATCTTGAGGTTGTGTAACAGTGATGGGGAAACTTGCAATCAGAAACACAAATCCTGATGTTGGAGAATGTAAATATCATTATGAAGACGTGGGTGTCGACTTTGAATTTGAAACTTAGAGACCACTCACAATGTCTGAGTTTGCAGAGTAGAGAGGTATCTGAGAATTGTTATCTCCAAATGATGATATGCAGAAAATAACTGAGAAACATACGGGAGCCACCAAATTCCTTGCTCAATAGAACCTAAAATATTTCTACTGGAGTTCCCTTGAGGGTATCGCTCACACATAATTAGGATTTTAGGCTTATTTTTAGAAACAAAATTATATAGTGTAGATAATAATCTCTTCTTGGATGTATTTTATTATATTTTCCTTTATTATTTATTTTTTAAAAGTTGTACAATATCAGGTACATACTAAAATCATGAACTATACATCCCATATTTGCCTGGCACCTACAGGCAAAATAAGAAGAGAATTGTATATTTTTAATACTATTCATTTTGTCTTTCTTATGCTCATGTGCAGAATTTTAGATGCATTTTATATTCTAAAAATTCTAGAGATTCCTATGTAACAATGCGCCTCTGGCAACAAGTGTGCCTGGAAGAAATTATAATTTAATTAAATTCATTATGGGAAGGCAAGAAAAAAACATTAGAAGTACATTTAAATCTTAATCCAATTGAATTATAAGCCCATAATAAAATAATAAATTTGACTGAATTTACTTTGAATTGGTAAAATTAAATGTTTCATTACAGAGTGGAAGGAAGGTTAAAATAAAAGTTTAATTGAATAATAGGAAAACAAAAAAGTTACAGTTATGGACACTGGGGAATGTGAATAGTCACTAATACCTAAGAATAGAAATTGAATCAAACAAGTGAAAAAGGAGAGCGATAAGCTGGACAGTGTTTCAACAGAAAGGACAATATGGGGAGGAGAAACTGATCAAAGAGGCAGACATCATTAGTATAGACCAAGAAAATGCAGAATGGTAAAATCAAGGTTCTGTCCCCATAGGCACAGGTGGGGATGGGGGAGGAGACATTCAGGACAATGATGATTTGTCTGTGGATTAAGATGTACAAGGGATTGAAAACCTGTGAAAATCATTACTCCTGTCTCCTGAAAGGTATTAGTTATGTGTGGACTGTATTTGCTTAATTGTAAATCTCAATGGAGAATCTAGGGGTTGGTCATATTTCGTCAAATCTAGGATGCAAAATTCTGCATGTGTACCGTCTGTAAATAAAGGTGGGTTTTTTTACATTTGCTTGCTAGTTCACGTTTTCTTAAGAAAAACTATCCAGTTCAGTACTCCAGCAATACTGCAGGAAGTCTGTGTTCTGTGAAAACATTGGTGTGAGTCACTAAATTTTTTTTCAGTTGGTCTCCAGTCTGGTCTTAATAAGGTTGTTATATAGAAGACTTAGATATGCACACTCTTTCTTTTATCTTAGTAGTAGATTATATAACAGTGACATGAACATTTAAATAAAATGCAGTATAGAGTCTCACTGAAAAAGCAAAAGTATTACAGGTCTTATTTCTACACCAATGTAAAATTAATAATACTTGGGTGTTTTATATAAATAACAATCGAACAGAACATATTTGCAAAATACTTGATATGTGGCTACAAGGCTGAGTTAATTTACTAACACATGTGATCTTCACTGAGTAAAAATCATATTTATTATGAGCAAAATAATATTGTCTTAGGCTGATTGTATTATTATGAGCACTATATTTCAGTTGAAATAGTCTGGAATTTTAGAAACTTTTAAAAATTTAGCATAAAAGGATAAAACTACGTTGCTTGCATATTTTGCCACAAAGTCTAACATGAACAGTAGATTAATGACACAAAAATTATTATTTGTATTTTGGATTAGCAATTGAATTATCTTTTACAAACATTTTAAAAATCCAGGTTTGTGTTTCATATTTTCAAGTATTGTTTTTTTCTATTAAAAAATTTGCAGAGATTCATGCAATAATGTCAACTGACTTGATTGTATTGTCTTATAAAATTTAGAATTTTTGATAATGCAAGGGTACTTTTTTGCCCTTAAAACTAACCAGAGATTTTTTTAAGACAACCGAACTAATGTTCAATACATTTACATTAAAAACTAAAAACTTATTTTTCCTTCCTGCTTTTATTAATTTTACAAATCCTAGATATATATATATAGATATGTCTAGTGGTTTCAGCAATTATTTATAAAAAATCTTTAAAGAATAACTGGTCCCATTTACAAACAAAATGTCACTACATTATATTACAATTTGAGATAATTTTCTTTAATCATGTTAAGAAAGTCAATTCATATTTCCAATCTAATGTCTATTTTGAATGATTTTTAATGTTAGTATGTTTTGATATTGTGTTTAAAAAACATTGATATCATATCTGATTTTTCTTTGATGTGCAGAATTCTATGTGGGCATATTAATTAGGATTTTAGGCTTATTTTTAGAAACAAAATTATATAGTGTAGATAATAATCTCTTCTTGGATGTGTTTTATTATATTTTCCTTTATTATTTATTTTTTAAAAATTGTACAATATCAGGTACATACTAAAATCATGAACTATACATCCCATATATTTTATCCTGTAGGACAGTTAGATATAACTGAATTTAGGTAAGGCTGGGAAGAAGCACAGTGACTTGCTCAAAGCACAGTCCATAGTGTAGCACACCTGGTAGGAAGTCAGTGGACAAAGGGAGCCACAGCAAAGTCACGCATCTCTTGGGTCTGCCACAGTAGTACTCCGTCAACTAAGGCATCCTGGACCAGGCTGTGGTAGGGGCTGCCTGGTATAATCATGGTGACTGATTTCAAAGCACAGCATGTAGAATCCTTATTCCACTGCACTCTGTAGCAGTAAAATACCTGGTGCATTCTCATGAGCACTGTAATGATCATTTTTAAATTATTCTACATGCCTCAGTTTTCTCATCTTTAAAATGGAGTAGAAATAGTACTTTCTTCTTAGGTGTACTCTTAGTGTTTAATCACATATTGTTTGCAAAAAAGATGCTGACATAATGTTGTCAAAATGAAATAACACAAAAAAGTATAAACTGTTCGAAGGACATTCCCAAGACATTCTGTTTACAAGCAAGTTTTCTTCTTTCACATGGAAAACAGTTAAATGTTTGCTATGTATTTGTGTGAATTTATTTTGAAAGAAGTCAGTCCCACTAAATCTCCAAAGAGCTGATTGGTACACAAATTTTAATAGCTGTGTGATTTTTTTTTCCTAAAGATTTACTTGCTATAGTACACATTTTCTGAAGGAAACCTATCCCGTTCAGCGTTACAGCAATGCTGCAGGAAGGCTGTGTTCTGGGAAAAGACTGTGTTCTGGGAAAAGGTGTGATTCACTAAATTTTTTTCAGTTGGTTTCCAGTCTGGCTTTAAAAAGGTGGTTACATGGAAGACTTTCATACATTCACTGTCTTCACATAGAAGAGCATGTGTCAGGCACCACAGGCGACCCATCAGGGGATCTGGCACTCACGAGCCAGAAACAGAAAGGCACTGACTGTTCTCTATGGAGAGTCCTGATGCCTCCCTGAAACAAAGAGGACCCTAGGGTAGGGGATACAGCTCCCTGGCAAGATCCTGAGTTCGATTCCTGATACAACAACAACAACAAAAAAACAATACATAGACAAATGGGGCCCAGACATAGCTCGTAGCTCTCTGGACAGACCCTGGCTTAGTTTTCATTTCCAAGCCAATCTGGCTAGACCCGCTGTTGTCTCTATAACTTGATTTAGAACTTTGTGAGGCAATTGTTTACATCTTTACTTGTCTCTCAAACAGCATGCATGGTAGTACACAAACTGATCATTCTTTGTCTGTCTTTAATGGGCATAAATATTTTTTCTACATAAAGATCACTAGAAATATTACTATAGTAATTTTGTAATAGTCGTGAATTAAATACATGACAAGAGGCCTAGATTAAAATATAGCTGTCTCATCCTCTTATGCAACAAAAATGAATCATTGTTCTCATTTTACATCAACTAGAACAATTGCTTTTTTATTAAACTATTATTATAATCATGTGTAATATTTAACATCATCATGTGAGGAATCTGGCTTTTAATTATTTTAATGCCATTCATCATCACTTCCTAAGTAACTGATCATTTACTTTAGCATTTATTAAAATGACTTACCACCACTAGACTTGTGACAAGAGATTAAAAATTTAAATAATAAACACAAATCTCAGGTATTTTGTCTTTTAGTGTAAAAGAAAAGTGACCATATTTTCCTAGGAAAGGAAAACCAAGCATTTCAAAGAAACTATAGGCTTGTTCTAAGTAAAAAACTAAGT